>RJWM01019234.1:0-39561 GCA_004363535.1 Dasyprocta punctata
TTACTCACTGATTCTCCGAGCAGTGTTTCGTTTACCCTCCCAGGATGCTCGGCATAAGGCCCTCAGCACCTGTGGGTCCCACTTCTGTGTCATCCTCATGTTTTATGTTCCATCTTTCTTTACCTTACTGACCCACCGATTTGGGCGTAACATTCCCCGTCATGTGCATATCCTGCTGGCCAATCTTTATGTGGTGGTGCCACCGATGCTCAACCCCATTGTCTATGGTGTAAGGACGAAGCAGATCCGGGAGGGTGTGGCCCGCTGGTTCTTTGATGTGAAGACTCGGTGCTGTGCTGCCCCTCTGGGCTGATGGAGTCACATGGAACTTCGTGCTCAGCTGCATCAAGGAAGCTAGATATGAAATACAGAGATTTCCTGGACTTAAGAGTGTTTTTCTTTCTCTTCTTTCTTCTAGTAAGTTGCCTTTTGTCTCCCCCTACTTTTCTGTTTTGCCTCTCTTTTAACTCCTCTCTTTGTCTCCTCCTTTACTTGTTTCACACATTTCTGTTTACACCACAAAAATAACTAAGTGTGCAACATTCAGATACAAGCATTTTTGTGTCTTCAGTAGACTAGATGTATTCCAGAAGCACAGGGAACTGAGTATCGTGTGAAGTGAGGTTATAGACAAAGAGAAACAATCTTGTATTTAACGTATGAAGGAATTCCATTTTTTTAAATCTCAAAAATGTGCATTTACTTTGTACAGAATTAAATTTACTTTTATAATGGCACATGTTTTGAAAAACAGACATGCATGCCCTTCAGTCATCTAGACAATTCCATTTCATTGTTCACTTTTTAGTTCAATAGCTGCTTTCACTGTGAAGTCTTACCTAACTTTGTCAGGTAAGCCAAGATTCTTATCTTTGCATGTTTGGTCCACTTTGTGTATATGTTTAAATTGGCACAATGATAATGATCTTGTTGTTTATACCCTGGACTATAAATTCCTTGAAATGGGAAGAGTGCATATGATTCATATTTGTACCTGTAATATATTAAAAATGCCTGGCACACAATATATGTTTGAAAAATGAATGAGTAATATTACTTCCCTAAACTAGATCACACACCTCTGTGATACACTGAAATGACTGCTAAGTTAATTAGTCCAAGAAACCAGTGATTAATAAACCAGATCTCACAAAGACAGGTTAGCATCCTGGAGGCAAGTCAGCAGCTGGTCTGCAATATTTTCTTCTCACACTTTTGCTGTGACTCAGAGATCACAGAACAGACCAAGCAGGAAAAAAACAGGGTATTCTTGATTCTGTCTTTTACCTGGTTTTTGACCAGCTGCAGTGTTAGGAATTATAGGACAGTGTTCTTGGCCAGGTTAGCAAAATTAGAGTACAGTACTCTCTGGGGACTCGCCCTCCTGACCCTCGTCCTTTTATGCTTTTCTCGGAAAGGTCATGAACATTCATTTCTTCAGCTAGTAGTGAGGCTTTTACCTGTCTCTCTAGTGTAAAACTCTTTTTTTTGAGAATTCCAATTTAAGCCAATGTTGTTTTTTCTTTTTTTTTTTTTTCTTGAGAACTAGTTTATGATGATCTCATTTACTTCCCCGAGCTGAAAACGCTGGAATCTTTCGTAGCTTCTTTCCCTCAAGGCTACTCTTTTTATTTTATCAAATAATAAAACAAAATTTCATAACAAAGTAATAAGAGAATAACAATGGTTCATGCTCTGTGTACCATTATCTGCAAAGTAGTTCTAGTACCATGGACAAAAAAGATTCTCTCTTACAAACAAGAAACAGATATGCTACCATTTTCTCTTAGGTCATTGAAAGGCCTACTCTTTCACAGGCTGTTGGCTGGTGCTTCTGTTGATGGTGCCACTGAATAGGTAGTTAGGTGGGTGGCATTTGGAGTCAAATCAAGATTTAAGTTCTATGCCTTCATTTTTTGACTATCTGAATCTGTGAAATTCATTTAACATTTTTAGTTCTCATTTTTTTAACGTATAAAATGGGTGTATTATAGGGTACCTTCATAGGATTGTTGAGGTTGAATGATAAAAACCTCATTACATCTCACTTAACAAAAATTTTCCGTGACCAAATAAATGCGGAAAACACTGATTTGGAATGCAGAAGGCATTCCAAGGGAAGGTTAGTGTTTGCAGTGTTGCCCACGCTTCTGTGATCACGTGTCTGTTTCCATGTCAATGTAATTTTTTTGACAACACAACAATTTAAATTTCTGATATATCTTAATGTCCCATTATCCAGAGTTTGAAAATTATAGGACTATAGAAGTTATAATCTAAGCATTGGTTTAATAATCTGGTTTAGACTTACATTTTCCTGTCTCTATTTCAAAATATCCCATTATATAATAATATATTAACATATGATGATATTAATAATAATTATAATTACAATTGGAAGTAATGTTTATAAAGAGGTCATTCCAAACTGGGAGTCATGGTAAATGCTCTGCTTTCTTGAGATAGTGCTATTTTGTCTATATTTAAGAAGCAAGGATACCCAAGGCTCAGAGAGGATAAGGAATCATCACACATCTTCAGTAGAATGCTGAAGTCAGTAATTCTGTTATCTTTGCCAGTTTCCCCAAGTCAGAGATAATCATCTTGTCCTTTGAGTCTCCACAGCAATGATGTGTGTGGTATGTGTGGTCTTAACTGATTATTAATTACTCTGTTTATGAAAGCACTAGAACATGAATTCTGTGATGGCAGGGGCTATGTCTTACTCATAGTGTCAGCATCAGCATGGGGTTAAATATGTTGAAAATTATAGGATATGTAAGATTGAAATGTTTGTGAGCTTCTTGAACTCTGGACCCTCCACTGTTGAATATTATCTAACTTTATGGCACACACACACACACACACACACACGCCCTACACACTCAACTCCTGATTTACTATTTCTTTTATTTCTCCAAAGGTTCTTAAGTACATTGAAGTCCTGCAGGTATAGGCCAGGACTTGGTAATCTACATGTTATCCAGCAGCACTCAAACCCCCTGTATGTCCATATTTTAGCAAGAGACATGGGGTCATTGGCAGATATAGTATGTCTAGAGTACTACTGAAGGACATAGGCAAATTAACTGCCCTCTCTGTTCTTGAATCAGTGATCTCTGGAGGTTGGTTTTTCTGTGTTTGCTTTTCTGTAATTAAACCAGACTCTGCCTGAGGAATAACAGGGAAGAAGCTGTCTCCTGACCCCAAGGATTTCTAGAATGAGGTACAAATACTGTCCCCCTTCACTCCGGAGGTTGAATCTTGCCATTTCTTTTACATGTTGAGAAAGAAGTTTCTCTACAAGCAAGGTAAACATTTGGACAGGAAATGAAAGTTTGGTTTCTAGGATTTTTAGGTTTTCCTGAAATAGGCCCAATAAACTATTGATTTAGATAAGATCTTCTCGTGTGCTCTGGATAGTGTACTGGAGTATAAGTATATATTTTGACATCTCGAACTGCTGTAGACATTTCTGCCATGCAGGGATGGAACTCAAATTACTGCTTTTGCAGAACGTTAAAGTAGCTTAAAGCTATTGAAATGTACATATAGTCAAATTCATGGCTTTAAATTTAAATATTTTATTTATATAAAAATTAGAGTTCATTATAACTTTGTTGACTTTAATAGAAGAAACTCACCAATAGTACTTTCAAATAAAGTTGCAGAAAACATTTAGCTATTGAGAAACCATAAAAACAAACACATGGGGCTCCCATTTTCTCTTTTACCTCTGATCCAAATATGGCTTAATATCATGCTTTCAGATCCTATCTTCATTTAAAATTCTAATGTTTTTTACAACATGGATTTTTGTATTAATTTTCACTTTAAAAGTTTGTGAAAATACTATTTATCTTGATTGCAGAGTTTTTGATACCAGCTTAAATTTCATACCCAAGGTAAGTGCCTTACTTACCACACCTTAGTTCTGGCCCTAAGAGAGTCAATCCTGGAAGGATGAGTTACAAGGAAAGGAAGCTCCTGACGATATCTTGAAACTTTAGACAACCCTAATACTAGAAATGTTGTTTTCAGTTTTAGAAGCAAAGACATTCTTCTGAAACCAAAATGGAGTTGGATTTTTTTGTTGTTTATAAAGCATAATGTCCTGTTACATGGGCAGAAACAACAATGGCCTTTGATTTGCTTTTTTTTTTAACTTAACTATATGACATAGTCAGTACTTCTTTTCTGAAATAGAAAAAAAATTCCATTGTACTTTATGTACCATAATTTATTGTTATTGTGATGAAGTTGAAATTATTTCTTTTGCTATTGTAATAATGTAGCAACAAATATCCTTGTAGAAATATCTTTATAATCTCATTTTGCAATTTTGCCACATACTTGCCAGAAATGAAATGACTGGATTAAAAAATTGTACAATTAAAACAACTAAATATGTTGTTAAATTGTTTTCCAAATGGCTATAGGAAGTTACTTGATGCCAGAACAGGGGGTTAATTGTTTTCCAGTTTTCAGGAGAGCTATGATATTTCAATGATTTTAGTTTCTGGTTTTTTCGATTTTGTAAGATTGAACATATAGTTATATGTATATTTGCCATCTGTTTTATTTTTGTGGTGCAAATTCCATTTTAATTCCTCACACATTTTCTAAGGATATTAACCCTTTGTCTATTACATGTTTTGCATGTTTTCTCCTAGAATTGTTACTTATTCTTGACTGTATTTTAATGTAATTGCATCAGTCAACTTCTACTTTCTATGAAACTCTTATCTCACTCAGAAGGTCTTTCAACTCCCCAAATAGGTTTTCATGTTTTTTCCTAAAAATGTTTAAAATTTTTTTATAGTTTTATGTTTTAAATGTGCATTTTCATTTATTTGGAGTTTCTATTTGTTTACTGAATTAGGGGAAATAATTTCATGCTTTTACAAGGATTTGAACCTGAGAATAATTTCCTAGATGATAACTATTTAATCTGTATATTGGAAGATCAGTAGAATGTTATGACAAAAGCTCAAGAAATGTCACAGAAATTAGAAAACTCAGTTTTTGTGTGGAGAACTGTTATGAACCTAATTTAAATTTGTTAGTATGCCTGAAGATGACTAAAACTGAAAAAGAAATACAGTGGGATTGTGGAAGGTTTTGCATGGTTAAGAAATTTGGATTTTTATCTTTTAACAATTAAGAGTTGTAGAAAGAGTGCAGTAAGATTTCTGTCTATGTATATCACCTAGACTGCCACAGAACTGCTGAATGTAAAGGGCTGAAGATGAGAAGCTGGGAAATGGGAGGAGAGCAGATTAGTTTAGGATGCTTTTGCAACAGGACACTTAAATGATGATCAAAATTGGAGCAAGAGTGTGTAAGTGAAAACTTGGAGGTCTGTGTGGGTTTCAGACATTGCTGAGGTGCTAGGAACTCTTGTTTATATTTATGCTTGCAATGATATTGTGAGAATGAAAGCCTAAACAATATATATACTTAAGTCAAGACATTAGTAATTGATTCCATGACTTAATGTTCAACTTTTAGTGAAGTTTATAGCCAGCTCTGCCTACTGACTTTCCCCTTGTTTAGTCTTCACAGAGACTTCAAAAGCAGGCATGTTTGGGGCTAATCTTACTATCTTCCATCCCACTGTGTTCATCCTACTTGGTATTCCAGGACTGGAGCAGTGTCACACCTGGCTTTCTGTCCCCTTCTGTCTCACGTACATCACCGCAGTTTTGGGAAATGGGGCCCTCATCCTTGTTGTCCTGAGTGAGCGTGCCCTCCATGCACCTATATATGTCTTCCTATCTATGCTGGCTGCAACTGACATCCTGCTGTCCACCGCCACTGTGCCCAAGGCCCTGGCTATCTTCTGGTTCCACGCTGGGGAGATTGCCTTTGATGCCTGCATTACTCAGATGTTTTTCATCCATGTTGCCTTTGTGGCGGAGTCTGGAATCCTGCTGGCAATGGCATTTGACCGCTATGTGGCCATTTGTACTCCCTTGAGATATGCAGCTATCTTAACACCTATGACAATTGGAAAAATGACCCTGGCCATCTGGGGACGGAGCATCGGGACTATCTCCCCTATAATATTCCTGCTGAAAAGGCTGCCATACTGCCGGACCAATATCATCCCCCACTCTTACTGTGAGCACATTGGAGTGGCCCGATTGGCCTGTGCTGACATCACCATCAATATCTGGTATGGTTTCTCAGTGCCAATGGCATCCGTTTTGGTGGATGTTGCACTCATTGGTGTTCCTATTCGTTGATACTACAAGCTGTGTTTAGACTTCCTTCCCAGGATGCTCGACATAAGGCTCTTAATACCTGTGGTTCTCACATTGGAGTTATTCTCCTTTTCTTCATACCATCATTTTTCACTTTCCTTACCCACCGCTTTGGCAAAAATATCCCCCACCATGTCCACATCCTTCTGGCAAATCTCTATGTTTTAGTTCCTCCCATGCTTAACCCCATTATCTATGGAGCAAAAACCAAGCAAATCAGGGACAGTATGGCTCACATGTTATCTATTTCAGGGAAGTTTTAGGACAGCTCATGACTCCTTTCTAGTTTGTTCTTGTCATAAGCAAACAGAACTTGCCAACAAGGTCCCAAGTTTAGGCATAGTAGTGTGTTCTAGCAGAAAGCATATGGACATTGAAATAAAATTTTTCTGCACTCAAATCCTGGCTCCCTTACTTTCTGATTTTTGGCATACAGAATTTTTCATCTTTTTGAAACTTAGTCTTGTAATGTTCCACCATTTATACCCATCCTCTGGAGTTTCTGGGAAGATTGCCCAAAATTATGTGGGATCTCAGGGTTAGCTATCATTCTAATTTGAATGTTTGTTGCTCAAGGGAAGATGTCTTAGATTCACTGTACACAATGTTTCTGTTTCCTGAGGCTCCCATGTCTTCTCTTGCTTACTCTGAGTGTCAGGACCATCATCATCTCCAGCATAACTGCCATCATTACTACAAATTTATTTTTGTATAAGTCAAATTGGATAATAAATACAAAAAAGTTCTTATCAAAAATATCAAACTGTTGAAAAGGATTAAGGCTGATATTGAATACCTTTTATATATAAGGAACTTTAACCATTATATGTGAAACAATCCTCTTACACATCTGGTAAATGGGCCAAGTGTCACAGACACAGGCGCAATCCACAGAGAGCTGAATGTTTGGGCCGAACATAGGAACAATGAGCAAGTTATACGGTCACATTGAAAATAGAAAAAATGATGTGCCACACAGATATGCAGACATTAAAAAGATGATATAAGCAAATATGATCTGATTCTATGTCCTTTTCTTAAGCTGTAATTTTCCCTAGTTAAAGTTAGATGTATGACTTTAAATTCTATAAATTATGGTGGTTTCCAAATTTGTATCTCCAGTTTAGTCTTTCCCCTTGAGATCCACATTCATACATACAACTATTTCTTAACATCTCCTGTTGTATATCTCATAGGCATCTCAAAATATACATTAGAAGTCAGGCGTGGTGGTGCACACCTTTAATCCCAGCACTCAGGAGGCTGAGGTAGGGGGGGCATTGTGAGTTGGAGGCCAGCTTGGGCTACAACATGAGCGCAAGGCTGGCCTGAGCTACATAGCGTGATCCTGTCTCAAAAAACTAGGGCCAGAAGTTTGGCTCAGTGACTTAAGCACCTGCCTGGCAGGTGTGAGGTTGTGAGTTCAATCCCAGGTGCCGCCGGGAAAAAAAAAAAAAAGAAGAAGAAGAAAATATACATTAGAAAGAATGCTACAGTAACAGATCATAAAATTTCAGTCAATTAGCAACACAGAGTTCTTCACTCTTTGATTTAAAATATAGTGTGCATCAATAGGATCCGTTTTGCATCCAGCAGCTCAGGAATCCTCCATCCGTCCATCTTGCGACGTTGTCACATCAGCATGCACAGTCTTTCAGGGTTGCCAATGCAGGGAAGGAGACAAGGGTGAGTTACAGCAGTAATGAACTGACTTCGCTTTGAAACAACTCAGCACTTTTGCTCACAAGTGGCCACATGAGCCCTAACTAACCACAAGGGAAACTGAGAAATACAGGAAATTTCACAGATTTGTATCCAGTAATAATTGTCTCTGTCACCATCTTCACTTTTGGTCACTTAATATTTCTTTGCTCCCTTCCCTCCATGTATAGACCACACTCAAGTCCCTTCCATGGGAAAAACCTCACAGCCTGATCTAGGTGCTGCATCTAACTTACGATCTTCAAGTGGTATACGAGAACTTTTTGATTTGGTTGGGACTTTCCTTTATTAAAAAGCCTATAATGTAAAAGGAAATCCATACGTTCCTCATTCTCTTATAAAATACATGTCAAGGGCCTGGGATATAGCTAAGTGGTGTAAGTGCCTGCCTGGCAAGCTTGAGGTCATGAGTTCAATCCCCAGTACCAAAAAAAAAAAAAAAAAAAAAAAAAAAAAAAAAAAAAAAATTCAGTACAACAGGAACATTAAGCAACTTTTTGCAAGGGTGAAAAATATAAAACACACAACAGTTGTACTTCATAAGAATTTTGAAGTCCCCACTGGGCAGATATTTGGAAGTGCTGTTGTTTGAATGTGCTATGGGAAACTAATGTTAAAATGTAATTTCCATTGTGATGGTATGAAGAGATGGGACCATTGAGAGGTGATTGGCTCATGGGAGCAGTGCCCTTGTGAATCAACAACCCTTATTGTGGAAGCGGGCTGTTTATGGTGAGCTAGTTATAAAGAGGAAACTTTAGCACACTCTCTCATGTACTTTGCCCATATGATGTCTTCCACTACCACACTATGGTACAGCAAGAAGACACTCACCAAATGCAGCCTCTCTGTTTTGGACTTCTAGCCTCCAGAATTATGAGCCAAATAAACCACCACTGTTTGTAATGTACCTACTTTGTGATACTCTATTATCAAGGCAGGAAATGCAATGAGAAGGCTTCCATAGCTTGGATTTGAGACAAAAATTTTTTTTAGTATTTTTTTATTTTGAAGAGATTAAAATCAAATGAAATAAAACAGAATAGAGTCAATCAAAACAAAACAATGAACATGGTACATGACTTCAAAAAAAGATAAAAGGAAATCAATAATGGCTACCATAATACCTCTTGTTATCTTCAAAATAACTGCCCATACCATCAAGCACAATAAAATCAAACAGAATAGTACAGAATAAAACTAATAAAAACAAAACAGTGGAAGAAAAACAGGACTTCAAAACAATAGTAAAACAATAGTGGCTACCATAATGCCTCTTGTTATCTTCAAAGTAGTTGCCTATATCATCAGGCATAATACAAACAAATCAAAATAGAATAAAATCATTCAAAACAAAACAGTGAAAGCAATACAGGGCTTCAAAACAAGGTAGTAGGAAATCAATAATGCCTACCATAATGTACTATCCTTGTCATCAAATATAATAAAATTAGATAAACTGAAACAGAATAAAACTAAACTAAATAGAACAATGAAAACAACATGGGATTCAAGTCACGATAACAGATTAACAATGGCCACTGCCTTCCCTTTTTAGACACTTCCTCCCCTTTCACTTTCACAATATGTATTGTGTATTTTGAATCCTACTAACTCCTTTAGTTTTTTATACTAGGGAGACAACACAATGTTCACCCATTTGACTCTGGGTCATTTCATCCATAAGCATGATCTTAAATTGTATCCATTTACCTACAAGAGCCTCAAGGTTATCTTTCTTTATAGCTGAGTAGCTTTCCATTGTATAAAAGTGCCACGTCTTTCTTGTCCACTCTGCAGTTAATGGGCAAGCTACCCCCACTTCTTTCTGGTTCCCTGTCATGTAGAGCTTTGTTCTCTCTCCTTTGACTTTCAGTCTATGGACTCCCTTTGTGAGTTAAATATTTCTCGTATAAAGCATATTGATGGAGCCTGTCTCCTGATCCACTCTGCCTGTGTTTCTTTTTATTGGTGAATTGAGGCTATTTACATTAATGGTTATGGCCAGCATGCACTGCCTCATCTCTGCCATGCTATTTTCCTGCCATTGGCTGCCTACTTTTCCTCTCCATTCAATTGTCTGCCCCACTCGGTGATACCCCTCTGCCACTGTTTCTGGAGCTGTAGTCTTTTTTTATCTCTCTCTAGAATGTCATTCAATATTATTTGTAGGGTTGGTTTGGTGGTCATGAATTCCTTCAGTTGTTCTTTGCCATGGAAGTATCTTGTTTCTTCGTTAATTTTGAGAGACAGTTTTGCAGGGTACATCAATCTGGGTTGGAAATCGTTTTCTTTCAGCACTTGAAATACTTTACTCCATGCTCTTCTTGACTTAATGGTTTGTGTTGAGAAGTCTGTCTTGATTCTGATGGGTTTTCCTTTATAGATGATCTGTTTCTTTTCTCTAACAGCTTTTAAAGTTCTGTTTTTGTGTTGAATTTCTGGGATCTTGATTATTATATGTCTGGGTGTAGATTTATTTTGGTTATGGCTAACTGGAGCTCTACATGCTTCAATTATCTGAATGTCACTTCCTTTTCCCATGCTTGGGAAGTTTTCTGATATTGTTTCTGTAAATAGACTTTTAATGTCATTTGTGTTGACCCATGCTTTTTCACTCACACTGTTATTCTTAAGTTATGTTTCTTTGGGTCTTGCAGCCATTGAATTGTTACTTCCAGGTTCCTTGCTATTTTTAAGAGATCTTTCTTTTCACAATCACAAGCTGCAAACCTGTCTTCAAGGTTTGAAAGCCTGTCTTCAGTTTCTTTCAAGTGGTTTTGCCAGCTTTCAATGGAGTTTTAAATTTCCTGGATATCTCTTTGAATCTGTTTCATGTATTCTAAATCTTTTTTGTATTGTTCATTCAAGGTTTCCCTCATTTTGCTATGTTCCTCCATTTTTTTTATCTTTGTCTTCTTTAGAGATGCCTAGCAATTCTTTTATTATGCTTTTGATTTCTTCTTTTACCTGAGTTAGTATTTCTATTCTAATATCTTTTATAGCCTCATGAAGTTGTTTCTTTATTTCAGTTGCCATTGCTTCAGTAACTTCAGGTGTGCAGCTCCTGATCTCTCCTGTGTTTGCATCTCCTGGACTTGCTCTGCTTGGATTGGAGGCCAAAGACTGTCTTTTGCTTTTTCATCTTGACATATTCCTGGGTTCTTCTGGACAAGTGGATACTGGAGTCCCAGGCACTTCTTACATTGGCTATAATTTCTCTGAGTGAGACTGTTTGGTTCTTCTAGCCAGGCTGACTGCAAATATCTGATAGTGGCCACTGGGTGCACTGGTGCAGGGCTGTCTGCCGCTTTTCCCAGCCTGTGTTGGCTCTCCAACGACTGGTGGTGTGTGCATTGAGGCAGGGCTGGCCACCACCTGCAAACTTGGGCTGATCACTAGCAGGGATCCTCCACTACTGGCCCTGGAGTGTGCACAGGGGTGGAGCCAGCCGCCACCTCCAGACTGAGCTGGCTACCTGCAAGGAATCCACGAGATGGCCGCTAGAATGCATGTGGGGGTGGGGCTCAGTCAGAGCAATTTCCATGGGTCTGCACCCAGCTAGGAGCTGCTGGAGGAAGCTGGGAGCAGTTCTGGTTCCTGGCTTATCCAGCTGGACTCCAAAATAGTTCCTGGCCAATTGCTGTCTCCTGCAGGAGGACCGAGTCCTCTGCACTCACTGCCAGCCAATTCTGTCTTCCAGGTCTGCTGCTCCCATCTGCTGCTGCTTCCCTCCAATGCTGCCTCTCTCTGCAGAGGCCTCCAGGGTCACCAGCCTCCATGTCCTTGATTGTGTGTCCCCAGGTTCCAACAGCTCCTCTTGCACAGTGGGTCTGGCTCCGGGGAAAGGCACCACCAGCTACCACCTTCTTTTTCATTTAAGTTTTTCTTTTTACTCTTTCTGTGGGTTTCATTTCTTCCTTTAGATTCTCCCTGGGTCCAGGGGACCCACTTCCTTCCTTCTTGTCTTCCCCATGATGCTATATTCCAGCATCTGAACTGTATCTCTCAGAAAGGCTCTTTACTGGCTGCTTACTGTTCCGCCATCTTCCTGGAAGCTCCGAGAAAAGTTTTTTGATTAGATCCTGTGACAGAAACATTTATTTTTAAAAGAAATATTCTTGTGTTTCCTGTTTGTGGTGCATGAGAGCTAATCTTTGCCTCCCCCCACCCTGACCACCTAGATCACATTTAAAATTAGAATTGAAGCATATACCTTTTTATTGGCCAAACTTCTTAGTATACTTCCTGGTGCTCAAAGTTTGGGGACTAAGGGTTAACTCTTAAATACAGTCATCAAAAATGTTCTTAGATGAACTCTTGGTTTCTTTGGCAATATCTGTTTATGACAAGCTTCTCATCTATTTGATTCCTCTTATTTGTCAATGAGCATGTCTGCAGATCTTTTTTAAAGACACAATCCTCATGTTTTCTCCTTTTTTTCTTTATTATTTTCATGTGACTCTCTCTGAGTTTATTGGAGGCTAACCTTTAACCATACTGGTTTAGCAGTCAGGAAGATTCAACCTTTAATCTGAACTTTACTGCAGTTGCTTTACATATCTGAGATATTTCCTGGATGTCAAACCTATAACATATCACATTATCTTTTTCCTTATGCATTTTACTAAGCTGAGAAAAATTTTTTTTCAATGCTGAAGACTGAACAAAAGGCCTCATGAATGGGAGGGAAACACCATACCACTTAATGAAAACCCCAGATCTTTAAAAATATTTTGAATCAGGGTCTCCCTACGTCGACCAAGCTGGCTTTGAGCTTGTAATACTCCTGCCTCAGTCTCACAAGCACCTGGGATTTTAGGTATGCACCACCATGCTTGGCCTTAACTGAACAATTTTATTGGAGGATTTTCCTTGAAGCTTAAAAATAACTTTTGTTTGGCGTTAGAAGGAGTTCATTACTTTTAAATCTTTACAAGCCTCTCAGTATTTTTTTTATCCTGCATTGCCATCCCCCATAGATATCTATGTCCTAATGTCTGGAACCTATGCCCATGTTAGACTAGATTGGAAAATGGAATTCAAGTTATAGATGGAATTAAGATTGCTAATCAGCAGACTTTAAGATAGGATTATTATGCTGGATTTTGAGTGGTGTCTAATTTAACCCCAAGATCCTTCTAAATGGAAGAGAACTGTAGAAAACTCAGAATTAGAGTGATATGACTGAGAAGGACTCATCTGGTCTTTGCCCATTTTAAAGCTGAAATGGGACCACAAGTAGCTTTTGAAAGCTGGGAAGAAAAAGAAAAAAAAATTGTTTCTCCCCAGAACCTCTAGAAAGAAGCACAACTCTGCCAATACCTTTGTGCTAGCCAGTGAAACCCATTTCAGACTTCTGAACTTTAGACCTGGAAGGTAATAAACATGTGTTGTTTTAAGCCACTAAGTTTGTGGTAAAGTGTTACAGTAGCAACAGGGAGCTAATACATTCGACCTTCCCATTTCCCCCTGCAAAATGGCCAGCCATTTCAATTTATTTCCAATTACTTAAGTTTGTTTACCTCACCAAAAGTAGCCAACTTATCACTGCCATTTTAGTTTACAATGTCTGTTGTAGAGCCAAAAGTTGAGGAGGCAGGTTGTCTATTCTCACAGGAGAGAGGTGTATCATTTTTCTATGGTATAACACATATCACCATCTCTGGTTTCTCTCACCAGATTCTTCATTACCCAGATGCTGCTACAATTCTACAGGCATCTTGTCATTCTACTTTGAAATTATTTATATCAATTCACAAAGATGAGTGAGATAGTGTAGAGAACTCAGCCACCAATCACATTCCCGTTGTGGGTAAACTCAGCACAGGACTGCTTGCAGTCAGTTTGATCACAATGCAGGGACACATGAGCAATTCTGTCCCTTCCATAAGACAGAGCTGTTCCTGGGAAGCCAGGGGCTGCTTCTTTTCATACTCTTGCCTCTAGATGGGGCCACATGACTAGTTACAGCTGAAGAACAGTAACAGGCAGGACTGTGTGTGTGTGTATCACTTTCATTTTGAAGTAACTCAATATCCAGTGTAGCTTACTGTATGGGTTTGATCCTGTGTCCCCCCAAGGCCTCATATAATTTGGATAGGGCTGAGTCTGGCTTTTATGATTGGTTTGTTGTCTAGCACTGGGATTAACAATGTGAGTGTTGCACCTGCCCAGGAGTGGAGCTGACTTACAGGGTAAGGACAAGAGGAAGGCATGCTCTCTCTCTCTCACTGGTTTGCCTTGCAGCTGCCATGAATGGCTGCCCCACCATGCCATGCTGCCTTGGAGCCAAATAAGTATGGACTGAAAGCCCCAAGAACTGTAATAAACCTTTCCTTCCCTAATTTTGGGCATCAGGTATTTTGTCTCAGCAAAGAGTGAAAAGTAACTAGGACAGAAATTGTTACCATAGGAGTGGGGTTGTTGCTGTGAGTAAACCTGACCATGTGGTTCAAAAGCCTTTGGAAATGGCCTGTGGGAAGAGTTTAGAAAGGTTCAGAGATGTCACCTAAATGCATAGAGCTAGAACAGCTTAAGCTGCTCTGTATGGGAGATTCTAGTCAGAGCCCAGGAGGCCAGAAGGCTGATAGCAAGTCTGCTGGTAAAGACCAGGTCCTTGTGGGAAGAGTTTGGAAAGGTTCAGAAATGTCACCTGAAAGAGTGGTGCTGGAACATCTTAGGCTGTTCTGTAGGGGAGATTCTTGTCAGAGCACCAGAGACTAGAAGGCTGATACAAAGCCTGCTGGTAAGGACCAGGCTCAGGAGGTTTCTGCTGGGAAGAAGGACTGCACTGGTAGTTGGGGTTGGACTACACATGATGTGTGTTATGGGTTGGCAGAAAGTTTGTCTGCATTTTGCTTGTGCCCAGAGACTTTGCCTGAGACTGAGATTAAGGATAGAGGACTGATTAGTCTGGCAAAGGAAATTTCAAGGCAGCTGAATGTTGAAGTGGTGGCCTGGCTATTGTTGGTGGGTTTTAGCCAGATTTATGTTGAGAATCAAGAGCAAAGAGCCCAGCATGGTGATTTAAAATGTTGTGAGTTTGGCCAGAAAGTTGTGGACTGTAAAGATAGAGTTGAGACCTCGATTGCTGAGAAGGAACAAAGAAATAAAAAAGATGGTCTGGGGCCATCCTGAATAGCAGTGGGTCTCCACCTTTTGTAGCCTCAAGCTGTCAAAAGTGGAAGAGTTTGCTCGGAAGAAAAAGTCATAGAGTGCCATGTTCCAGAGTGGTGATGGAGGCCACAGAAGATTCCAAAACGGTGGTGGTCACACCAGATTCCAGAATGGTGGTGGTATAGAGAAGCTTTTTCTCACAATCAGGTTCAAAAAGCTCAGCAACCCAGGCACTCAACCCCTACAGCCAAGAGAGAGGAAAGCCTGGCTACTGTGCCAGCTGGCAGCAGAACTTGGCAGCATCTATGTGATGCTAGTTTTGAGTGCAAGGCAAATGCATTAGTTCTAATGATAAGACAGCTTCCCCCCTGACTGCAGAGGGCAATATGTAAAAATGTAAGGGTTCTGAAGCCAAGGGTATAGTGGAAAACCCAGAAGTTTGAAAAAGCCAGGAATATGGATCATCCAAGAAGACCTGCAAGAATTGAGCAAAGTGTGCTTAAGAGAGAAGCTATGAAGAATGGAGCCTCTGGAAGTACTGCAAGGGTGGAATCGCTCAAGCCTTTTGGAGTTTGCAACCAGATTGTTTCAGATGTCGAGCATAGAACTCCAGGACTTAATGTTTACCCTGCTGGATTTTGGACTTGCTTTGGTTCCAATGCTTTGTATTCCCATTTGTAACTTTTGGAATGGTAACGTTTATCTTGTGCCTTTATATGTTGGAAGTGTTTAGCCTCATTTTCATTTGCACAGAGGGTTGCAAATAAGAGTTTGCCATAGATCTTGGAGGAGTTTTGGGACTTGGACTTTTCAGCAATGCCAAAACTGTTCAGACTGTGGCAACTCTTGGAAATGGACTACATGTGTTTTGTATAAAGGATATACATGAGTCCTTGGGGGGCCAGGGGTGGAATGTATGGGTTTGATCCTGTGTTGCCCCAAGGCCTCATATAATTTGGACGGGGCTGAGTCTGGTGTTCATGATTGGTTTGTTGTCTAGCACTGGGATTGGCAATGTGAGTGTTGCACCTGCCTAGGGGTGGAGCCAGTATATAGGGTAAGGATAAGGGGAAGGTGTGCTCTCTCTCTCTCTCTCTCTCTCTCTCTCTCTCACTGGTTTGCCTTGCTGTTTGGTGGCTGCCATGAATGGCTGCCCTGCCACACTATGCTGCCTTGGAGCCAACTAAGTATGGACTGAAACCCCTGAGAACTGTAAGAAATAAACCTTTCCTTCCCTAATTTTGGGCATCAGATATTTTGTTTCAGCAACAAGTGTAAAGTAACTAAGATACTTACAGAGGGTACATACTGGACACAATGGTGTTTAAAATGGTGGGAGTTTAGAACTGTTAAATCCACACTTGGAGGAGGGCCATTAGTAGAGTCATTCAACCAACAATAGCCCAATTTTTTCTTTCTTTGTGAACAACATAGTGTTTTATTGTGTTAAACAACTGAAAATTAGAAGTTATTTTCTTACTAATGCAGATAAGCACTGAATTGTTCTGATTCTTAGAATTTTTAAATATCTAGAAGCATACTTAATTAATAGAATTTTGTAAGGACTAAATAAGATTTATTTGGGGTAAATTTCAAACTGCTAAGTACTCTCTATAAGACATTACTGCTACTCCTATGCCTCTTCCAGTTAGGTACCCCCTTCCCTCATTCTTTAGAGTTTTACATTGCAGATATTGATGGATGAAACAGCCTGTCTTGGAAAAGAATGCAGCTTCTTTCCAAATACAGTGATTTCTGAACAGAGCTCTCACATTCATGCATCCTAGTTTAAGCTTTGCAGTGGGTTTTGACCTCCATATGCTATGCAGTATTAAACCACTCAGTTCTTTTCACCTCGTAGTTCCTCTTCTTGCTACATTCCAGCTTCTGTCTCTCAGGGAGCTGATTCTCAAGGGGGGATTTATCCATAAGTTTCCTGAATGCTTCTCTCAGTTTGTGGTCCAGAGTAAGTTTTTATTTGTTGGAAAAGGTATTACTCACTTGTGCATTCACTGTTCTATAAATGTCTGAGTCATTCACACAGATTTGTTAGATAGCTGCAGGATGCAGAATTCTGTGCCAGACACATTGCTCTATCCATAATTCACTGCAGAGATAAAACCAATAAAAATTTGTGTAGACACTTCTTCTTCTTCTCCTTCTCCCTCTCCCTCTCCCTCTCCCTCTCCCTCCTTCTCCTTCTCCTTCTCCTTCTCCTTCTCCTTCTCCTTCTCCTTCTCCTTCTCCTTCTCCTTCTCCTTCTCCTTCTCCTTCTCCTTCTTCTTCTTCTTCTTCTTCTTCTTGTCTCTTTGAGACAGGGTTTCACTATGCAGTTCAGGCTGGCCTTGAGCTCACTTTGTAGCCCAGGTTGGCCTTGAATTCATGGCAATGACAAACTTCCTGCCTCAGCCTCCCCAGTGCTGGGATTAGAGGCATGAGCCACTACACCCAGCTCAGTTTAGATACCTCTTAAAAGGACACAAGCTAATTTTTTAGGCTCTGAATTGTAAAATAATATTAATTACTACTGTATGGATAGCACATTAAAAGCACATTGTTTGCATTACCATTTGATTTTCTTAATATCCTAGTCACATAGGAAAATAGTGATCGGTCAGTCTATGAATGAGGGAAAGAAAATAAGGAAATTAAATAAGTTGCAAAAGACACTATTTTTTCTCCTTTTGTGGTTGAAGTTGACCAAAACAGAACACAAACTGTCAAAACAAAACAAACACATTGGCCTATACGATAGAATGAAAGCCTTAGAAACTAGACTATGCCTCTATATTGTCTTCATTTTGATTCAAATCTTGAGTGGTTATAAAATATTTTTAGGTTATTTTGTCAGAAAGGGAAATGGACATATACTGTACATTGAATAACTTAGAAAGTCACCTTCAATTCAGAATTTTGAATAGAATTCATTTTCCTTACTTTTTAAAATGCTTTTAATGTTTGATTACAAACATTGTAATTTATATTGAGTGTGTTTTGGTCTGCTCAGTAGTTTAGTATCTTTAGTGAGCTAAAACTATCTTTAGTTTTAGTAAACTAAAGATAGTTTAGTATCTTTTCCCCTTTATTTGAGCTTCTATTTTTATGAAGTAAATTTTTATATACACTTAGTTAATTTATTGTTTCATTTTTCTATCTGTACATTGCAATAAGACTCTATAGTGAAAAAATATTTCTAGTTTTAGAATGTACTTACATGATAGACCTCTTTTTTGTTTAGTGTTTTACATTTTAGTTCTTTTTCTTTTCTTTTGTCTATTTATTTGTTTTGAGACAGGGTCTCACTATGTAGTTCATGTTGTCCTAGAACCGGCTTATGTATCCCAGTGTTGTTCTCAAACTCAGGTAGTCCTTCTGCCTTAGCCTACTGAGTGCTGGGATTACAGGCATGTGCCATCACACCCAGTTTTACATTTTCATTTTAAAGCTGTTTTCCCCAAATATTATACATCTTATTTATGGCCTTGCATTTTATTTTACTCAGGAAAACAGTAGTTATAACAGTTAATCTGTTTATCCTTTGGCTAATTTGATAAACATTTGTCAAAATTTTATTTTGAGTATGACATTAGCTTCTGTGTTTTTTAAATAAATCACATTAATGAAATATTATATATTATATTCTCCAAGCATTTCAAATCACAAAAGAATTGAGCCTCATAATTGAACCCTTTGGAAGTTTGGGAATTTTTGACTTATACTTTCTTATTCTAGTATTGATTTTGGAATTTGGGGTTATGATTTATTATTCTAGCATCAATTCCCTCCTTCACTTTCTCATCAGATTTTTATTGAGAGCCTTTTGTAAGTCTCATGGTGTGGTAGTGCATGTGCTTTTCTTCGCATATTTCTCTGGCTAGGTAGTGCTGACTTTCTTAAAAGTAGCCATATCCTAGCTCAACCTCACCTTTTTGACCTTTTTTCTAGACACAGCTCTTACCTTCAACACAGGTGAAGAGCCTGATGGAAGGTAAAGAAAGGCATGTTGAGATATTCAAGAGGTAGCCAGATGCATAGGCCAGAACAGAGTGTGCAGGAGATGGATTTCCTCCTTTGAGTCTCCTCCTGTGGACCTGCCATCCATGTTATCCACTGGTTCACTAACTAATGCAGAAAAGGCCACACTGCTTTCAGGTTACTGCTCTTTCACTTCTCCTGGTTGTTGTTGCCTATGGTTGGTCTTGTTGCTCAAGGTGTATCTCTCCTTTTCCCTACCACTGTTCGGGTTTTGGTTATAAATTATAGCCTTGGTTTTACAGGTTTGGGTTCTGGTCTGAGCCTCTGCTGGTGTTCTTCAGTATCACTTTACTACTCCCAGCTCAGAACATTGGCTCACTTCAGCCTGAAAGTGTTCCTCAGGGAATCTGGGACTTATCTTGGTGGCTTCTGGGAAGAGTCCTACTAGGACCTAATTCTAGTATGCAGGCTGATATCTTTGCCTGGTTTAATTTTTGGAATAGGGTATGTTCTCCCTTCTGTACAAGCTTGGTTCTGCCCCCACCCCCTCTAGCAAGTATTGTTAGTTTTGTTATAATGCAATATGCATATTCCTAAAAATGATTATGCCACAGAAAATTGCATACAGAATACTGCAGGATTTATGAAAAAATGAAACACTCAAAAAGCTTCATGAGTGAAAAATAAAAATGATAGAAAATGAATTAAAACCATGACATAGTCTTTGGAATTTACTGTAACTTTTTTTCATAGCCCAATATTTTATTGATTTTTGAAGATATTACATGAAAAGAATACTGATATGTATATTGTCTATTTTTACTGACAATATACATATACATTGATTGTTCATTCAATCCCACCTTTCCCTAGATTTTCTAAGTCATGCAAGTTTTGAGTTTTCCTGGAGATGAACATCAGTTCTGAATAAACAGATGTGAGTAAAAATCTGCAGAGATTCCTTTTGTGTTTTTTCCTCTTCTTGTCTAGAGAAATAGAGTTGAGTGTGGGAGTATACTTAGCTTCAGATGACAGAGCAGAAAGACAGCAAGAGGATGCTCTTTTACTCAGTCTGTAGAATTCAGATGCTCATCTTATCCAGAAACATCCTTATAGACACAGCCAGAATAATTTTTCACAAAGTGCTTGTCTTGGTCAACATAAAGTTAACAATTATGCTCCCAAACCAAGACATATATGGAGAGAAACAGAGAGACAGAGAGAAAGATAAAGCTATTAGGCCATCGAAAGGTACTTGTATGATGGCATAAAGACTGAGTAAAAGAGCATCCTCTCCAATGAGTTGCTCTCACATGCTTAGTTGAAGGCTTACACAACAAAAAGGCTGATCCTCCTGTACATTACTCAGCTTTCCTGTTGCTGGCACCAAATACCCATAACCTTCAGTTTAAAAAAGGAGATGTTTATTGGACTCACAGTTTCTGAAGGTTGAACCCATGATAATTTGCCTTCAAGGTAGGAATGGCATGGCAGAAAGACCTGGCAGAGAAAAGTTGGCCAAACCATGAAAGCCAGGAATCAACAAAAGAGTGAGAGCAAGAGCAAGAGCGAGAGAGATGCCCTCCGAAGTCACACCCTCAGTGACTCAGCTCTTTGAATAGGGCCAACCTCCTAACAGGACTTTCAAGTATGAACTCATCAGTAGATCAGTGCACTGAGGAAAACAGTACCCCCACAAACTAACTGCCTTCTAAAACTCTATCTCTGAACACTTGAATTTAGATCTAAATTATAACATCTGAGAATAACAAGGAACCCCCCCCCCACCTGACTGCCTTGATCTAGAACATTGGTACTTCAGAGTGGAACTTTTATCATGAATTTTCCTGGTTTTCAGCCCTCCAGACATGGAATGGAACTCATACCATAGGCTGTCCTGGTTCTCAGGCCTTTTGGTTGAGACAGGAACTAACCATTGACTCTTCTGGGTCTTCAGTTTGCTGACTGAGGGTCTTGAGGATTTCTAAGCCTTCATAATAGTCTGAGCCAATTTTTTAAATAATAAATATCTTCTCCCTAACCCTGCTCTCCCCCTCACTTTCAGTTTTGCTCTACTAGTCTGTTTCACTGATGAACACTAACAAACACAAACATTCTAAACTAAGAAAACAAAGCTGTAGATGAGTATCTCTCATGAATTTAGGTATAAACTTCTCAATGGTGTAGAAAATAGAACCCAGAAATGTATCAAAAAGTTTATATTCCACAATCAAGTGTGACTTATCCCAACAAATTCAGGATTGTTTAGCATCTGAAAAGTAAATTAATATAATACAGTCAATTAATAGAAAAAAAACACACCACATGATCATTTCAAGATGCAGAAAAGCATTTGAAAAAAATTCGGTACCCATTCCTAGTAAAAATACAAATAGAAATAGTTGAAAATTTCCTTCGCTTAATAAAGGGCATGTAGAAAAACCCACAACTGACATCATACTTATTGGTGAAAGACTGAAGAATTCCCCTGTAAGATCAGGAACAAGACAGGGATGTTTTAGTCAGCTTTCTTGTCGGGAATAAAATACCTGACACCTGTCAGTGAAAGGAGCTGTTTGATTTTTGCTTAGAAGTTTTAGAGGATTTCACCCATGTCTGGCTGGCTCCAAATTGTATGATGGAAGAAAGGTACTCAACTCACTGGCAGTCAAGCAGCAAAGAGCGAAAGGAGAAACAGACTCTTCTAGGTCACACTCTGAGTGATGCACTTCTAAACAGATCCTGCCTTCTAACAGCGCATTCACCTACTAAACGCACCAATGGGTGAAGCCCCTGATGAGTACAGCAGCCCTTTGATCCAATCACTTTCCAAACACATGAGACTTTAGGGGAAAATTTTAGACCTAAGCCGTAATACTTATCCTTATTTCTTCTGCTTCACATCATACTAACTTTTTAGCCAGTACAAAAGCCAAAAAAACCCTGAAATCAGATTGGAAAGGAAGGAGTAATACAATCACTTTGTTCATGACATGATATTGTGTATAGAAAATCCTAAGGAATACACTAAAAAGCTATTATAATTAATTAGCGAATTCAGCAAGTTTGCATGTACAGGATTAATATACTATAACTGATTGTATTTCCAAAGTAACAGATTATCTACAATGCAAACAAGAAAACATTTACATTTATTTTCTTTGGATTTTTTTATTTGTTGATAAATGAGAGTCTAAATAATTTATTAAACATTTACAGTACTTGTGAAGCTCTGGTAACAGACTAACATATGACACATGTCAATATGAGTTAAGCTTAAAGCCCAAAGGATAATATTTGATGGAGGAGTTGTTGTTTTTTTTTTTTCCCCCAGGGGCTCATGTGCACATTTTTTAAAACTTTTAAAAAATTTTTATTGGTATGTGTTTGCAGTAAGTAATGGTTGCGTTCCTCATGGGGAGTTGGTACATGTACCAAAATGATAAAACATTAGTAAGTAAATTTAACCAAAGAAGTGCAAAGCTTACACTTTGAGAATTACCATGATTATTGAAAGAAATTTAAAATTACCTAAATAAAGGGATTTTCTGTGTTCATGAATCAGTAGATTTAGTATTGCTAAGTACTGCCTAAGCTGACCTATATTGATTGATAATGCAATCTCTATCAAACTTTCAACTAGTTTTTTGCAAACTTTCAACTAGTTTTTTGCAAAATTGACAAGTTTATCTTAAAATTCATATGAAAATTCTAGGTATGCAGAACACAAAAAATAATTTGTAAAAGAAAAAATTTGAAAGATTAATATTTCTTGATTCTAAAGTTTAACTGTACTTAAAAATTTTGGGTACTTGTACAAGGTTGTACATGCAGATAAGTGGACTAGAAGTGAGAGTACAGTAATAAATTTCCACATTCATAATTAATTGGTTTTCAACAAGGGTACCAAATCATTTTAAAGGAGAAAATAATAGTATTTTCAAGAAATGCTGTTGGGACAATTGAATATCTGCATAAAAATAATGAAGCTGGATTCCTTCTTCATAACACACAAAAATTAACTAAAAATGAATCATAGATCTAAAAATAGAAACTTAAAATACAAAATACTTAGAACCTGTAACTGATGGGGAAAACAAATAAATACTTTTCAAACTTAGGTTGTGTAAAACCTTCTTAGATATTTCATCAAAATCAGGAGCAGAAAAAAAAGAAAAGAGAAAAGAAAAAGTAAATATATTGGAAGGAAGAATGCATTTTTTTCACCTTCAAAAGTTTATTTACTTGAGAAAAATAAAAAGTTATATTATCATGAATAGAGAAGGAAATCTGGTTCGTGAAATCAAATATTACAAATATTGCAAAATGCAAAAATAAAATCATAATGTTTTGATTAATAAACCATGAACTCCCCTACAAAACTTTTCTTTTTCCCCCAATTATCTTTTATTTTGCTCTTTATTTATATTTGAGTTTCTCATATAAGAGAGACTATGCAACATTTAAGCTTATGTGTCTGATTTATTTGACTTAACATCATGGTCTCAAGGTACATCCATTTTCCTACAAATGACTCAAGTTTATCCTTCTTTATGGTGGAGTAATATACCATCGTGTGTAAAGGCCACATTTTCTTTATCCATTCATCTGTTGATGGATATATAGGCTGCTTCCATGATTTAGCTATTGTGAATTGTACCACTGTGAACATGAGCATACACTGTAATATGATGTCTTTAACTTTTTTGGGAAGATACTTAAAATAGTAATACCTGGGTCAAATGGAATTTCTAGATTTAGTTTTCTGAGGGATCTCCATACTGGTTTCCATAGTTGTTGTAGTAGTTTACATTCCAGTCAAAAACATAAAAGGGTTCCTTTTCCCCATATCCTCACCACAACTTGTTTTTGTTTGATTTCTTGATGACAGTTATTCTTTCTGGAGTAAGGTGGAATCTTAGCATCATTTGAATTTATATATATTTGTTTATTGGCCAGTGATGTTGAACATTATTTTATGAATTTATTGGTCATTTGTACTCCTTCTAAGATGTGTCTTTTCACTTCAGTCACTCATTTTTTGACTGAGTGTTTTGTTCTGAGAGGGTCTAATTTCTTTGAGTTCTTTATAAATTCTAGATATTATTAGTACCTTGTCCAGTGAAGAGACAGCAATTTTTTTTTCTATTATGGAGGTTGTATCTTCACTCTGTTGGTTGTTTACAGTGCTGTGCAGAAGCTTTTGTGACTTGACATGCTCCTATCCATTGATTCTGAGTGTCATTTCTTTTTGCAGTTGGGGTTCTGTTGTGCTCAAAAATAATACCTCCACTAGCAATAGGACAGAATTCAACAATAATAACATAGAATTAGCTAACTATCTAAGGATTATTAAAGCTTAGTTTACATTATTAAACATTTGGGAGTGGAGAACATAAGAGGAAAACTTTGACAAATTAAAAAATGGGAGAAAGGAGGCAAAGGATTCTATTAAGGAGTAGAAGAATATTTGTAAAATTAGATGAAACTAACAACAGCAACAATAACAACAACAACACCCAAACAAGAAATAGAACTTAAAATAAAAAAAGGAGAAAAGAACTAGAAAAGAAATAATATGGAGAATAAAGATTAGAAAAAATTAAAAGATGAAAAGAAAAAGAAGAACAAAAAGAAAAAAAGGAAGGAAAAATTAAAACAAAAAACATGGAAGAAGGACAAAGGAATGTTCCCCACACCTCAAAAAACCAATAAAGAAAGAAGAGGAAGAAGAAAGGAGATGGAGAAGGAGAAGAAGGAGAGAAAAGAGTCCCAAGACAGGAAAAAAATAGTTCTCTGTATTTTTGAATGAATGATTTCTTTCCTGGATCCATAGTTTTGGAGTCCAGCAAATCACACTTTTTCCCACCAAGCCGTATTTGCTGTGGGTTTGCAGGGTGTCCAGCTATTCCACAGACCCTCTGTTTATCCTACACTACGGCAGTGTCTGAGCCAAGCTGTGTGGCTGCTCAGGCTGGCAGACAAGGAGGGCATTCAGGACTTAGACCCGCGCTGGATGCAGGCAGTAGGGTGAGGGTTTAAGTACTCAACGTCCACACTTTGAGATTCAGTACAACTGAAGACAGTCCTGTCCTCCTACCACGGAATTTGAGGGAGGAGGTGCGATGTGGGGTGAGGGTGGGTCTTGTGTTCTTCCCCACTGTGCTAAAATCCCACAGATGTCTCCTCTCAGCCTGCTCCCTCTTAGTGACTGGCTCCCGTGCTTTCTATCACGCAGTCACTATGGGAGGTAACACTGGAAACCCGGAAGTAAACTGTTCTAAGTCCCAGATTCAAAGAATCAACCCTTTCCTGGAATGGGACTCAATCTAACACTCCCGCAATATGGTGGGCACCTGTGCTGGGATCCTTTCCCAGCTCTTCCCTGACAGGTGAGAGGAGTCCCTTTAAATCAAAACCCCGTTCTGTCCCTGCAGTTCTCCGCAGCTGTGGACTCTCCCTAGAGCCCACTTCGCTGGCCCAGTCCACTGCCATCATTTCTCCCCAGATCCTCCAGTGTTCATCTCACTGCTGCAAAGCCAGCCTCCCTTCCCCATGATCAGCAAGCTGGGAGCCAGGAAGCTGTCCGAACTGTTTCTTTCCCTTCTTTGCGTTCTGGTTTATCTGTCAAACTTCTCTGTGAGTGTTAATTTTTCTGTCAGTTCCTCTCCTAAGTGGGGTATTTCTCTGACTCCTGTGTGTTGGTTAGTTCTGTGCCCTCAGTTCTTTATTTTATTTACTTACTTATTTATTTATTTATTTTGGTACTGGGGATTGAACTCGTGACCTTGCGATTACCAAGCAAGCACTTGAACCACTGAGCTAAATCCCTGGCCGCCCTCAGTTCTTTAATGGGTCCAAGAAAAATGATTGATTTCCAGCTCATTAAGGTTTTCCTTGTTTTATGAATGGAGGTGACAATTTCTTTCTTTTTTCTTTTTGTTTTTTCTGAGGCAGAGACTCGCTATGTAGTGCAGGATGACCTCAAACTTGTGGAGATACTCCTGCTTCAGCCTCTTAAGTGCTGGGATTACAGGTGTGTGCCACCATAGTCAGAAGAGGTGACAACTTGTAAACTGTCTTCATGTTTAGAGATGAAAGCAAGTCTCTCTGTCTTTTATTCACAATCAGACTTTAGTCACATAAATTTTACTAATTTATTAGTTTCCCAAAATCTTTATACCAATTTAAAATTGCTCATCATTTGACTTGTTACGTGTAGGAAGTTACTTCTGAATTAGCCTATCAGGCATCCCTAGAAGTGGAAATCCAGTTTCTTAGACAGCTAAATTAGAAGAAATTCCAATATCTTTTAGATTTTTTTTTTAAATTTCACCTCTGACATGTCAGAAGTTCTCAGGGACTTACTCCAAACACCAAGTGGAAAATGATGTAGTCTTACCCATCCATTTGTGTGGTACTTTTTCAACTGTCAGTGCTTCTGTTCTTGATAGGTGAGAGAAATCACTTTAAAAAATGAAAGCACATGGTCCAGTTGTGCTTTTCATGGAAACAATGCCCATGCCATCTAACTCACTCTGTCAAAGGAAGATGAGTCAATTGCTTGAGTTTAAATGACCAGAGATTCTCATATTTGGGCTTCCAAGTTTGCCCTCACAAATTAGGCTTCTCTTCTCAAAGTCAGCTATAGTTCCCTGTGATTGGGTCAAGAAGAATCTTCCAATTTTATTCACATTGTCTTGAGTTAATATTCTACCATCACTGATCCTTTCTCTCACATTAAATATTAAAAAAATTTTGCTAACTTTCCCTTCTCTCTGTCTCTAAACATACAAATTTCTCTTACAGGGAAAATTCCTCTTAAGACACCTTTGATATTCTTTATACTGCCCATGAACTATAAGACTTCATTTCATTTTCTTAACTTATTAGAGAAGATCAAATAGTGTTGAATGGCGGGGCATAGTGGCACATACCTGTAATCCCAGCTCTCGGGAGACTAAGGCTGGAGGATTGCCTTGAGTTCAAGACCAACCTGGGCTACATAGTGAGTTCAAGGCCAGCCTGAACTACATAGTGATACCTTGTCTCAAAAAATGAAACAAAACAACAAAAAATAGTGTTGAATGTTGAACAAAAGTGATTGTGATATTCCTTTAAAACATTAATGGAAATTGAGAGTTTATAAAAGCTTATAATGACAAAATAATTCTTGTCGAATTCTTTTCTTTTTTATGTTTATTAACATTTCATTCCATTTTTAAGGAGTAACTCAGAATAGTAGTAAAACAAACCAGTTCTTAGATAATTCAGTTACCTTAAATTATGACTGTCTATTTTAAAAGTCATAGCACTTTTTCTTCTAAGAACTATCTCATAATTTAAAGACTGATATGGCTGAGAGATACAGGAAGACATTCTAGACAGAGCTGAATTTAAATCAGCCCCCAATTACTCAATCTTGTTCCTTTTTCTTTGTAATCATTTCATCTGAAGGTGCACAAAAATGCATCAATTGCTTTTATGTGGGACTATGAAATAAAAATACCATTGCTTCCAATAAAGAATCAGTAATTGTTTTTATAACACTAACGTAATTACAGTCACTTGGAAAGATACCATCAACTGAGACTTTTTTGCACTTATGACTAAAATTCATTTTAAAGAAAAGTCAATCTTAAAAACATAATTTCAGAAAAAGTTCAGTTATGCCAAGAACAGATAAGAAAGTACAAGGATCATAGCTATGCTATACCAAACAGATAAAAAGCAAAATTGGTTTTATACTATAGGTCTCTACAAATGAACAAAATCCTGTCTTCTTTTCTTGTATATATCCTCAGATTTCTTACATAAATAACAAAATACTTCATTCCATTCAATAGAATGAACTTCTTAGAATAAAAATGAAAAGAGATGATAACTCCTTAGATTTATGCTTGCTTTTTTCTACTTCTATCAATCTCCTGATACATTTAAAATAAGCAGAAAAATCTTTTCTGTAAATTAAGCAAACAAGTATACATGTATCTTGAAGAATTCTGCCCAGTTACATGTATCCCATGTTGCTTTTGGTTTCCCATCTCTACTTTGCTTCAAATCCCCATGTGAGTTTCTTCTTTTATCAAGCAGCCTGTGAGTTTTTAAACTCCTTTTTGACTTTTACAAACTTGTGGCAGGCAATTACTTTGGCAACTTATACACAAAGTTCTCGAGTAGCTAACTGGTTGCTGACTTCCTCAGCCTTCTCGACATCCCACTCCTCCACAGCCTGGACTATCCTCTTTTCAAAGCCTGACTTTTCAACCTTTTTCTTTTTAGCAGGGGGCTCAAATCTATCATTTTCTCCAGAGTACTAAGTTCCTTCCACTGGGTGTCATTTAAGGACTACTCACTTTGAGATTCTTTTTCATTGTTTAGTTTATTTTTTCTGGAGAATTTTCTTTTTCTCCCTCTGAATCTTGAGGCTGAAGTTCTCTGTTCGGAATGTTCTTTATGCAAGTCTTGAAATCTGTTTCACATATTTAAGGGAATTTCAGAAGAACACTCTTCAATTGCATTTGTTTGGTCTCTGCTTCTGTTTTTGGTTCACCTGCTGAGAAGCCTGAGATTTCTGTTTCTGTAATGGTCTCATTCTCTTTATCTTCCTGTAAGTTATGATCAAAGTTCTGTAGTGTAGCCTCATCTTCAGAATCCAGCTCAATATCACTTTCATTCAGGCCATGAGGTAGCAGTTCACTGCACATATTTTCTTTGATCAGGAAGCAGACTCCCCGCATCCATTTTACGATCTCGTCAACATCAAGCCTCTGAAATTCTTTATTTATATTTACATAACTAAAAAGATCATCTAGTGACTTCAGAGGATTTAAAATCTACTATGTTTATCTTTAGGAAAATGCTGTTGGCTTTCAAATGGAATTTTCTTAGAAAAGAAATGATACATGCCTTTTTCATCTTAATTTGCATTTAAAAAATTAATAGTGAGACTAAACGAGGGAAAAGTGTTAAGAGAGAGATGCTGGAGCCTGAATTCTTGGTTCAAATCTCACTGTGCCATTTATTCCTATTTAATTTAGGCTATTTTACTAACTCAGTTTCTACATCTGCAAGGCATTTAGTAACTACTTGCTTTATAGAGTTGTTGCAGGAATTAAATGTTGGTATTTGTGGAATGCATAGAGCAGTGCCTTGCACATACTATATGCTATGTGAATTAGGTTAGTTAATTTGAATTGAGCAATTGGGAGAGATAGAATTTTAACCAAGGAATGTTTGGCCTTGAAACTTGTACTTTCTCTGCAGTGTTGTATATAATATCCTGTTAAAGTTGGCTCACTTCCTGGACACATCCTCACCCAAACCAAGCACTTTCCGAATGGCTACTTTCAGTTCCTGCATCCTGAGGGCGTATACCATGGGGTTAAGGGATGGAGGGATGACTATATGCAGCACATTGAGGACAACAGGGATGAGAGGGATCTTTCTTCCTGCCAGGTGAGTGACAGATAGTAAAATGATAGCTGTGTAGAAGAAGAGAATGAGGATAAGGTGGGAGCTGCAGGTACTCAGGGCTTTAGATATTGCTTCAGCAGAGTTCAGCCTCAGCACTGAATGAATAATCAATGCATAGGAAGCAAAAACTAAAATCATGTCACACCCAGCCACAAACCAGGCCAACACCAATTGATAGAGCTTGTTAATAATGATGCTATCACAGGCCAGACTGGTGACCCCCAAATTAGAGCACAGACAGTGATCAATTTCATTTCTGGAGCAATAGTGTCTCTGGGCAGCCAATATAGGTACTGGTATGGTTAACAGGCCATTCCTGAGGACCACGGACAGTGTGGCTTTGATTACAAAAGCTTCAGTGACTATAAAGGGATACTGAAGGGGATAACATATGGCTGCATATCTATCCACTGCCATGCAGAGGAAGATGCCTGACTCCATGAGCATGAAAAAGTTGATGGCATAGATTTGAGTGAAGCAGTGGGGTAGGCTGATGGTCTTAGCATTAAACCACAGGATTGCCAGAATCTTGGGCATGCTGGTAGTAGCCAAGCCAATGTCCACTACAGCCAGGATACCAAGGAACTGATACATGGGCTGGTGCAGGGCAGGCTCATGGGAGATGGTGATTAAGATAAGGAGATTAGCACCAAGAGCTAAGAGGTAGAGCAGAGCCATGGGTAAGGAGAGCCAGTCCTGCCACTCATGAATGCCTGGGAATCCCACCAGGAGGAACTCAGACACTTGAAACTCTGACTTATTGATTGTGTTTGGGGCAACATCCATCTCATGAGAAGGCTCCGTCTCAGCATCTGCCTGTGGATGAAGGAAAAACAGAAAAAAAGGCTGTCATTAGTTCGGTGGGTGGTAGATGAATCAAACTCAACCACAACACCGTTCCTTTTCAGTATAAGTCATTCTCAACCCCTTGGAGACACTTGGAAAAATCTTGGATAAGGACAGAAGGGCCAAAATCAATTCTAAGATAAAGTTGTTTATAGAGTAATAGTCAAGGTATACTTTTTTTGTTTTCTTGAAATCTGGAAGCAGAATTCTGGAAGCAGGAGATGTGCATTTTAGGAAGGGCCTTATATTCACCACAGAAAATGAGAGGGCAAAAGTGTTAGCGCCATTCTGGGTAATTTTCAGGAAAATTAATTTATCATAATAGGAAACATCATTTTTTTTCCTGTAGATGGGGAATGAAGACTGACTACAAATGGACATGACAGAACTTTTTGGGCTGCAAAAAAAAAAAATATATATATATATATAACACATCTTATTTATTATTTTTTCATACTTTTCCCTCCCTTCCACCTGTCTCTTATCATCACTACTGTTTAGTGGGAATTCAGCCATAATTTACATTAACTACGATTGTTTTTTTTTTAAGTTGCATGTCTTTCATTAGACAAAATAGTGTTTCATTTGGAGTTACTTTATGTTTTGGGAAACTTGGATATAAAATGTATTACTCTTGATTGTTTGACTTGTCAGTTATTTGCTGACTCTCTTAGAACCTATCCTCAATTCCCTCCTGTTTGCTAATTGTAGATGTTAGTTCTCAACAAAAGTGAACAGCTGAGAGAAAAGAAAAAAAACAAAGTTGACTGGGGATCCAGAGATTATATATGTGATCAATACAGAGATTAGGACAGAATTACAGGACATCTATTTCCCCATCTCTCAACTTGCTGGTCATTTTCGAGGTCACTTACTACTTCAGGAGAGGCTATGAAGATGTTCTTGCATCAGCAATGTCTCCCATAATTGCTTCTACTTTCCTGGCTGCAACTACTTATTTCAGTCTGTTTTCCAGACCAGATCCCTGTCCTTGCTTATTGCCCCTGAACTCTGGGATTTCAGTATAAATTACACCCCTGAGATGGATGGAGTTGTTGTGCCACTTTCTGGCCCCTCCTTTCTCTAGGTTAAGTATCTTTGAATGTCCAGTGCTTTTAATATTATATATTGCCATGGGAACAGGACTCAAGTACTCTTTGGGATTAACTGATTTCTAGAAGTAGACCCATTCAGCCCTAGTCCCAGAGGGCGATCCACCAACTACACAGCTTTTCATCACAGGTTCCTTAGGTAGTGGGGTTCACTCCTGCCTGATTGATTGTGGCCCCTCATTGTAGGAAAGTTCTGCAGTTTCTCCATGTGAAAATATACCCATGTCAAATACAAAAATATAAAAATATACCCATGTCAAACACATTGTGAATGGTATTGTTTTCCTCAGTGCTTTCTTGGTGAGTTCTTTATTGTTGTACAGGAGCAGTATTGATTTTTAAGTGGTGATTTTGTATCCTGTTACCTTGCTTAACTTATTAGGTCTAGGAGCCTTTTGGTGGAATTTGTTGGGTTGCCTATGTAAAGAATCATGTAGTGAATAAAGATCATTTGACTTCTCTTTCTGTATGTATCTTTCATTTCTTTCTTTTTTCTCACTGTTTGTCATTTGTATTTCTTCATCTGAGAAGGGTGTGTTCATGTCAGATGCTCAGTTTTGGATTGGGTCTTTGAATTAGGGGGAGGCCTGAGATTTTTCAATTCTTTTTATGCTCTAGATAGACTTTTGTCTGAGGGACAGTTGGTTAAAAATTTTTTTTCTCATTCTATGAACTGTCTTTTTACTCTGTTGGTAATATCTTTTGATGTGCGAAAACTTTTTAATAAGATGAGATCCCAGTTGTTGATTCTTTGAAGTACTTCCTTTGCAGTTTGGGTTTTGTTCATGAACTCTGCCTACCCCTACCTACCTTGTCATGCAGGAGATTTAGTGTTTTTGTTTTAATATTTAGATCTTTGATCCATTTTGACTTTAGTTTAGTGCATGGTGATAGACATGGGTCTAGTTTTAGTCTTTGGCATTTTGAAAGCAGTATTTTTCAGCATCATTTATTAAAGAGGGTGCCTTTCTTCCAGTGAACATGTTTGGCCCCTTTGTTAAAGACAAGGTGACTGAGTACTTTCGTAGTTGTATCTGCATCTTCTAATCTGTTCTACTGATCCTCAGGTCTGTTTTTTGCCATTATCATGCTGATTTTATCACAGTAACTTTGTAGTATAGTTTCAAGTCAGGGATTGTGATGCCTCCTGCCTTGCCTTTGTTGCCCAGGATTGCTTTTGCTATTCTAGGTGTCTTCTGGTTTCAAATGAATTTTAGTAATGTTTTCTCTAGATCTGTGAGGTATGCCAATGATATTTTGATCAGGATTGCATTAAATCTGTATAACACATTCCAGAGTATGGCCATTTTCATAATGTTGGTTCTTACTATCCCTGGGCAAGGGATATCTTTCAATTTTCTTATGTCTTCTTTAATCTCCTATTTCAGAGTACTGTAATTTTCACTCTATGTATCTTCTGCATCTTTTGTTAGATTGATTCCTAATTATTTCATTTTTTTGAATGCTAACATGAAAGGTGTTGTTTCCCTAATTTCTCTCTCAGTGAGTTTGTTGTTTGGAACTGATGTCTGCAGCTGTTTCTATTCTCTTGGGTGCACCTCTCTTTTATGGCTTTGTTGCTGGGAATGAATCTCTTCCTTTCCTCTGATGATTGAGCTGTTGTGCAAATTGGAGCCCAAGATGCCCTATAGTTTCCTTGCTTTACCTATGGTCCTCCATGAGAATTTTCTAATTGTCTTCTTTTATGCCCTAAGACTTGCTCTTACTCATCACCACCCCACATGGCACTCTGTGATCTGAGAAATGTATCAAACTCAACTTGGGAAACAGAATACTCAACCTTCAGTCCCATTTTAAAATTTGTTTTTCGTTGACAAATATTAATTATGTATACTTATGAAATAACAATATGGTGTTTGAGTTTGTGTACACGTTATGGAAAGAGTCAATCAAGTTAGTTAACATATTCATCATCTCTCCATTGTACATTTTTGGTTATGTGGTGATAACACTAAAATTATACTTTAGTAATTTTGAAACATATAATGTAATTATTAACTGGTTACCATGTAGTGCAATAGATCACTAAAACGTATTTCTACAGTCTAGCTGAAACTTCCCTTCCTTTGATCAACATATTCCCTTTCTCCTTCCTTCCTTCACTATTCTAGTGTTTTTATTTGATTCACATCTTAGATTCCACAGGTATGTGAGATCATATATCGTTTGTTTTTCTGTGACTGGTTTATATGTCATTTATAATAATATCCTCCAGTTCTATTCATACTGTTTCAAATAACAGAATTTTCTCAGTTTTGAAGAATACACACACACACACACACACACACACACACACACGTCTCCCATCTTTATTCATTCATTCATTGTTGGACACTTAGGTTACTTCTATACCTTTGTCATTGTGAATAATGCTGAAATGAATGTGGAGTGCAGGTATTTCTTTGATATACCTGCTGTCTACATACTCAGAAGTAAGTTTGCTAGATCATATGATAATGTTATTTTTAGTTTTTTTGAGGTAGCTTCCTATTGTTTTCCAAAATCACTACACTAGTTTTCCTTCCTACCACAGTGTACAAGTCTCCCTTTTTTCCATACCCTCTCCCATATTTGTTATAATTTTCCTTTTTCGATAAAAGTAATTATAACATGCTCATTGTAGTTGTAAGTCACATTTCCCTGATAATGAGAGATGAAGAGTTTTTTACATGTCTGTTGGGCTGTCATACCTCTTTGGAGAAAATGTCTGTTCAGATCATTGTTCTATTTTTAATAAGATTTTATTTTACTCTGAAGTTGATTTTTACATGGTTTGCATATATGTTTTCTTATTCACAGACTGTCTCTTCACTCTGTTGCCCCTTGATTGTACAGAAGCTTTTCAGTTTGATGAATTGTCTGTATTTTTATTTGTTTACTGTGCCCTTGAGGCCTTATTTGTGAAACCATTGCATAAACCAATGTTAAAAACTTTCCCCTATGTTTTCTAGGCAGAATTACAGTTTTAGGTCTCAAGCCTTCTGTCAATTTTGAGTTGATTTTTGTACATGGTGTAAGATAAGGGTCTAGTTTTAATTTTCTGCATATATATCCCATTTTCACAGTCACATTTTCTGCAGCAAGTCTCCTTTCCCCATTTTTTAGTTGGTACCTTTTTCAAAAATCAGTTGACTATAAATATGTGGGTTATTTTTGAACTGCTTGTCCTGTTCCCTTTGGTCAGTGTATCTGTTTTTATGCTGGTGCCATGTAGCTTGATGAAAGTTTAAGAAGAGGTATCCCTCCTGCATGCATCCTTTCCTTCCCCTCAACATATTCACCTCCCTTCACTCTCTTCAGAGACTATTTTTCAGTAGATGTAGTCTGTGTGCTTTATCTTTTCATCTTTCAATAATTATTTCTCATATAATCCTGATACCTCCTCTGTTGGGTATCTCCTCTTTGTCTCTTCAGATCTATTTTTCACTTTGCTTCTTGCCTAGATAGGTCAAAGTCTGTGGCCTCTGGTTTATGACTGAATTTGTGCAATGGGAGACACTGGTAGAAGATCAGAGAACTGATAGAAACAAACACTGGATTTACTCCTCTGACTCTCTTCCAGTTGGTCCACAGTTTGACAATATCTGTGTTTTGTTACTAGAGATCACGCCTGCTATTAAGGTTCCTTTCCATGGCTCTTGTCAATGTTGATAGCTACTTCTCAGTTTTAGGGATGAAAATAACTTTAAAATTTTTAATGTTTATATTTGAAGTGTATGACACTATATTTTGATATACATATATATAGGGAAGTTATTATACAGTTAAGAATATTAGTATATACATCATGTCATATAGTTATTCTATCTTTATCCACTCCTCCACCCTTTTTTTCTTCCTTCCCTCTCTCCCTTACATGGTGCTGGGGATTGAACTCAGGACCTTGTGAATGCTAAACAAGTGGTCTACTAATGTGCTACACCTCTAAATGTTTTTCATGATAAACTTCTTAAAATTTCCAGCACATAGACTTTCAGGGCTTCAGGACAATCCTAAAAAAGTTGAGAGCTGGAGGAAGTTTTCACTCCACCTTCTTACAGAAAACCCTGCTTTGAAGAAGGATCTGGGTGCCATACATATCTCCATGTCTAATGCATTTTATGCTAATATATCAAATAGAAAATGTTTAGTACTTTGCTTTCTCGATCTTGGTTCCTCAAATTCTGTCTTGGTTTCTCATTGCTGAGACAAAAGACACCTTAATACCCACAAGTTAAGGGAGTAAAGGTTTATTTAGCCCACACTTGTAGAGGTTTCAGTCCATAATCAGCTGGTTCCATGGCAGGGTGGCATAGCAGCACGGCAGACAGGCACTGCAGAGGAGAAATAGTTCATGGTCAGCAGAAGAAGGCAAAGCAAGCAAGGGGTGACCACAGCTCCTTCTATTCCTTATATCTTATCTAGACTACTTAGACCAGGTAACACTCATATCCTTAATCCTAGCATTTTTGATTTTAGCATTGCACTATGAATCAATCACACATTCCAGATCCAGCCAGCTCTCAAAAAACCACACCTAAGACTGCATGAGACATTGAGGGGGACATCTAAACATGAACCATAACAAGTACATTTTTAAAACTTTTACCTGTAGACTTCTAAAGATGTTCTTTCCTCATGAAACATTTTCTATGTTCATCTGGGTAACTTCTAGTCTTTGGCATCTCACCATAGATAAAAAGCCCTCCATGATTTCTCAAGAAATTGTTTAGATGCTACTGATGGGTGCTAACAGGACACTGTATACTTGTGCTTTATTAATTATTTAATGGAATTGTATCATAATGTTTCTCTTGCCCCCATTACTTTGAGCTCTCAGGGAGCAATGGCTATGCCTATTTCATTAACTATTTTATTTCTGATGTCTTTTGGGGAAACAAGGTGATAATAAATGTTCAGTAAATATTAAGCTGAATCATATTTTCTGTTTGTTGCATAACACTACACTCTCCATATCCATTATGTATATTCATATATGATATTTAATACAAATAACTACATTAATCTACTCCCTTCCTGATGCTACCAACTTCAAGGCTACATACTATATCTTCTGATCTGTAAGTCTTTTTTATTTTTTTTAAATACATGTTGAATGCTAGTACTAGCCTGTGTTCTTTATCTCTTCTCAGACCCATTATTTTCTTGGGTAATGCTCACTACTATGGTTTTGTCAGTTGATGTTAACCAAAAATTATAATTTAAAACTTTTTTAGAGTTGTATCTTTATGCTAATTTTTCACTCCCTCTATCTTATCAAGAAACATGCTTATTTTTTCCTTTAAGGACCCATGTTGATCCACAAGACTAGATACCAGATACTAAAAGTCATACATGTATAAATATTAAGGTCATCTGGGATACCACTTCCATAATGAATGGTGGAGATTAAGAAAATACTCACATTCTCACTAATACAAAGAGACTCTAAATAAATTGATCTAGTAGAGAGTAGAATAATGGTTTTCAGAAACTGAAAAATATATGGAGGAAGAGAGGGTGGTCAATGGCTATGAAGTAACAGAAAACAGAAACACATGCTGGTGTTCTAGTCATAATATGGTGACTATGATTAACAATAATGCATATTTCAAAGTGGTCAGAAGAGAATATTTTGAGTATTTCACCTCAAAGTAATAATATATGTTTGAAGGGATGAATATACTAACCATCCACAGTTTGAAACATCATATTGTATCCCATAAATTTGTACAACCATTATGTGCTAATTAAAAATAAAACTAAAATAAGAAACCCAAAAGAAAGCACAAATTTAAAAAGTCTTTAATATTTATTTTAAAATAATGATGCTTTTACTATTGTCTCTTTTGAATGAGATGATGGCTTTTCTCATTTATTTTGCTAATAAAGTGAATTGCATTGATTTATTTTTGAGTGACAAATAATCTTGTATTCTCAGGATAAGCCCCACTTACCTCTAATACATTTTTCTTTTTTGTTATTGCAGAATTTAATTTGGTAGCAATTTGTTAAGGATTTTTATGTCTCTGTTTATGAAAGATATTGGTTCAAGCTATCCATTTAATAGTGCCTTTATCTGATTTTGTCATTAGGTTAATACTGGTTTCATAATGTGTTTTGGGATATGTTCCCTTTTTATTTCTATTTTCTAAAAGTTTTCATAGCACTGTTATTTTCCTTTTAAATGTTTGATAGAATTTACTGGTAAAGTTTTAACCAATTTTCTTTTTAAAAAATTCATTGCCACTGGTCTATTCTGGGATTTCATCAACTCTTCCTGAATCTAGTATCACTGTCTTATTTTTATGCCCATAGGATCATGAAAGAAATCTGTGAAAAAAACTAATGTATGAATGCTACTGCTCTATTTAGACAATTTCACGGTCTCTTCTGTTATCTCCATTGACCAATTATTCACTATATAGTGCTCTTTGGAAAGAACATAAATCCTTTCACAGTTTTGATCCAAACTTTCTGTTAAACTTTATCCCTCTTTTTGAAGACTTTTGTGCCTGTGTTCACTGAGGAAATTAGCCTGTAATTCTCTGTTTTTCTTATTTTGAGCCACTTTCTGATTTTGGTATCCAATTAATGCTACTTTCAAGGAGTGAGTTTTGCAATATTCCTTCCCTTTCGATTTCATGAAAGAGTTTGAGGAGTATTGGCTTTAGTTCTTCCCTGAAGTTCTGGTAAAATTCAGAGTTGAATTCATCAGGTCCTGGACTTCCTTAGATGGTAGGGTTTTTGTTTCTTTTGCTTTATCTATTTGTTTGCATCTATTTCATTGCCTGTTACTGGTCTATTCAGGAATTTTATGTCTTCTTGGTTAAATATTGGTAATTCATATGTGCCTAGGAATTTATCTACTTCTTGAGTCTCCAATTTATTGGAATAGAAATTTTCTATTCTCTTGGTTTCTGCAGTGTCCATTGTGATTTTTGCCATTTTCATTTCTAATTGCATTGATAAGAGTCTTTTCTTTCTTTCTATTGTTAAGTTTTGCTAGTGGTTTATCATTCTTGTTCATCATTTCAAAGAAATAAAATCTTTAGTTAATTGATCCTTTGTTTTGTTTCTTTAATCTCAATTACTTTAATTTCTGCTCTGATCTTTAAATTTCTTTCCTTCTATAAGATTTGCATTTAGATTGCCATTGTTTTTCTAGAACCTTGAGCTGCATCATTAGGTTAGAAATGCGGGCATGCTGTACTTATAAACATTATGCAACAAATTATTAAGAATCATACATCATGATAAAGTTGGCTTAATCTCAGGGATGCATCATTCCAGGGCTGATTTGACATGCATAATAAATGTAATACACCACATAATCATAAAGATCCACTCAACAGATGCAGGAAAAGCCTTTAGTAAAATCTAGTACCCATTCATGATAAAAAAACCTTGAGAAAAATAGGTATAAAAGAATCTTACCTCAAACTGATAAAAGCCATTTATAACAAACCCACTGCCAACATTATATTAAAGAAGGAAAAACCAAAAACATTTCCACTAAACTCAGGAAAGTCAAGTATTTCCACTTTTACCACTCGTGTTTAGTTTGATATTCAAAACTTTAGCCAGACCGGTCAAGCAAGAGAAAGAAATAAAAGTAGTATGAATAGGAAACAAAAAAGTAAAATAGTCCTCAGTGGGGGTCTTGGTTCACCTTCTGGTGCGCATGGCTGCTGCTGGCTTATAGGAGGGCACAGCTTGGCTTCTTGTGAACCAGGTATGCCTCTTCTGGGTATCTTCCTGAAAGAGTTCAAATTATCTTATTACAATGATATGTGCATACTAAGCACAACTCTTATTAGCTAAATTATGGAGGTAGCCTATCAACAGATGAATGGATAAAGAAAATGTGCTATTTATACACAATGGAGTACTACTCAGCCATAAGGAAAGATAGATTTAAGTCTTATACAAGAAAATGGGACTTCCTCCAAGATGGCCGCCCAGATAACCCTGTGACAGGGAGGCTCCCTGAATACACCATCAAAATGCTGGAATATAAACTAATATAATAACAGAGAGAAGGG
>RJWM01019235.1:0-39456 GCA_004363535.1 Dasyprocta punctata
CATCATGGGTCTTTGCAAGGTTTGTATGCAGATAGGGTTGGCTGCAATGAAAATAAATTGATACACTGTAAAAAGGACCAGTGGGAAAATGTATATTCAGCGGAAGCTTAACTACTAATTCAGAAAAAAATATTTCAAAATGTGAAATATCCAGAGTTAAAACTCTAATTACCTGACAACTGCATTTGTTAGCAAGCCAAACTTTGGTTTCCTATCTGTGCTATAAAGACAGCAATTGCCTGGCATGGTGGTGCATGCCTACAATCCCAGCACTTGAGAGGCTGAGGTAGGAAGATTGCTGTGAGTTCAAAGCCAGTCTGGGCTGCTACATAAGCAGGTTTAAGACCATCTTGCACTACACAGCAGGATCCTGTTTCATAAAAAAGAAAAGAAGAAGAAAAGTAAACAAAAGAAAAGAAAAGAAAATTGCAGCAACCTGGTAGAGTTTACAGAGATCTTTCTATTTTTTCATTAATATGTATAGATTTTGGAAGTTCTTGAGCATAAAAATTTTCAGAGAGGTTGAATTAGAGTAGTAACTTTTTATGAGAAAGCATATTTGTCCCTAAGCCTAGACCCTTTGTTCTTTTATGTAGTTATTGAATGTTTTAAGCCTTATTATAAAATATATTAAAGTTGTATAATCTGAACATCAACAAGTAACCTCTCTCATTTGAATAATTTCATTATATTCATTTGTTTTTTAAAGTAGTATGATATATATTTGTCATCCTTAATGTCTTAGAGTTTCACAATACTGTTGTTTGTACATACTGCTATTGTACCATGCTTAATAAAAAAATTCTGATGAAATTAAAGTCAAGAAAAAGTAATACATGTCACCATGCAAGTTTTAACTATCACAAACTTTAACTTTCTTATCAAAGGAATCCTTGTCTTCCTTTTGTGCAAATATATAAGTACCAAGATAATTTGGCACATGCTTGGAAGAAGGCAAATATAGAGCATCCTCAGTATGTCTGTCTTTATTAAATATTCTAATAGCATCATTCATGCTTGCTGAATTGCTCAAGCTTTTGAAATAGAACTGAACACCAACAAGGACCCTAATTACAAATTACAAGCTATGCTTTATTAATCTTTTAAATAGCTACACAAATGTTCTTTTTCTCTTAACTTCTTGGTAGGAAAGCAGCATAACGGATAGGTCAATGAAGTTATAACAAAGAAAAGAACACCATTATTCGATTTCTAAAGTTATAAACCATTCTTGCTGTTTTATTCTTCTTTACCACAAAGCAACCTACCATTACTTTTGCTTCCTTGCTATATTGTGTTTCTTGAGGTTAAAGGGTAACATAATATTTACAAATTTAAGATAGATAATTACATACTTAATTATATGTGTGAGGTGCTTTCATTAATGTTACATTAAAATTTAAAAGCCTAGTAAACAATGCAGGGAGTTGCTCAAAGGATACAAGTTTCAGTTATGTGAGATGAATCTATCTGATATAACACATGGAGACTATAGTTAGTAATATTATATTATTTACTTTAAATTTGCTAAGATAATTAACTATTAGTTTTCTTATGGTGAACAAACAGCAATGATAACAAAAGAAATTGTAAGTGTAAGAGGAGATGGATATGTTAATTAGCTTGATTATGGTGATCATTTCATTATGCATATATATTTAACTATTGCATTGTAAAGTGTAAATACATGTTATTTTAAAATGTTAAGTATGCATCAGTAGAAGTGGGGGATAAAAGAGTACCATTCCACAAATGAGTGAGTACAAAACAAGGATCGTGTAGATAATGATAGAATTTTAGAATCCAAATTTAAGCAAATATTTAAAATGCAGACAGTAAGTTATTGTATTAGAATCATACAACTAAAATATTCAAAAGTTAAATTGACATATAATTTAAGAATCAGCAAAATTTTGAGTCTTAAATTTCCATAGTAGAATGGAATAATGTCTAAAGAGACCTCTACCACACCAAGAAAAGAGAGCAAAAAATAAAATTAGGAGACAAAAAGTAAACACAGAAAAAAGGTTTAAAAGAATAATAACAAAACGAAAATAAAAGAAGTAGAGAATAGCGACTCATACTGTTAGTGTCCCTTAAAATATCTGCTTTCACATCAAGCACACTCATCCTGCCATTTGCCACTCTCTGAAGCAGTTCTGGGAGTCCTCTCCTGTAAATGTCTTTGGTTGAGGCAGCTGAGCTGTTGCAGCTGCCTTGGTATCCTGAATCATTTCAAAATGTTTAGCTTTCATAGTTGTTTTGACTTTGATGGAGAGCCATAAATCACAGGGTGTCAGATTCAGGGAATAAGGTAGATGAGGACATGTGGTGTTTTATGAGCCTGCCTTTCTTTTGGATGGCTTCTGGAAGCAACATTCACTATACATATTCTTTTTAATCAGATCTTGTAAAGACACTCATGAATCAAGTTTGTGGTTAAGTTTGATAATCAAGTTTGTGAATCAGTTTGACTTCCAAACTAATGAAAAACAAAACAATACAAAATGAAAAATGAAGACCTCAGTATAATTAGAGAAATAGAGGTGCATGTCAGAACAGACATAACTGAAATTCAGAGGATCATGAAAAACTAGTTTGAAGATCTCTATTCTAATAAATCGGAGAACCCAGGAGAAATGGATAAATATTTTAGAAACATATGAACTACCAAACTGAACCAGGAAGATATCAAAAACCTAAACAGATAAAATATAAGCAACAAGATTAAAGCAATAAGTCTCCCAACAAGGAAAGTCCAGGACCAGACAGATGCGAGGTTAAATTGTATCAGACCTTTAAAAAAGAACAAACATCAATGCTCCTCAAACTACTCCATGGGATAAAAAGAAAAGGAACACTTCTAAACTCATTCACTGAAGCCAATATCATGCTACATATATATATCAAATTCAAGGCCAATATCACACTAAATGAGAGAAAACCTGAAAACACTTCCTTAGCCAAGAACAAGATGAGAGTGTATATTTTCAACACTTATATTCAGTATGGTATTTGGAATTACAGTCAGAGAAATTAAGCAAGAGAAACAAGAAAATAATTACAAATAGCAAAGAATAAAGTCAAATTATCTCCATTTGCAGTTGAAATGATCCTGCTGAAGAAGAAAGAATTAGATGGAAAGACCACTAATTTTCATAGACTGGCACATTACCAAAGCTGCCACAGTGCCAAAACTGATCTACAGATCCAATGCAATCCCTATAAAAATTCTAATGACAGCTTTCACAGAACTAGAAAAACAATCCCAAAATTTACATGCAAACAAAAAGGATCCAGAAACCCAAAGAAGTCCTAAGTAACAAAATCAAGTGGAGGCATCATACTACCTGATTTGAAATTATATTGAAAAGCTATAGTAACAAAAACTACATAGTACAGCATGAAGTAGACACATGACCATTGAAGTAGAAGACACAGAAATAAACATACAACTACATACAATTACAACTGTCTGATTCTTAATGAAGGGGCTAAAAACTACTATTGGGAAAAAAACCAATCTCTTTCACAAATGATGCTGGGTAAACGGGATATCCCTATGTAGAAAATTAAAACCAAATTCTTGCCTCTCACTTTGTACAAAAATCAACACAGAATGAATCAAAGACCTAAAACTTTGAAACTGCTAGAATAAAACATCGAAGAAACATTTAAAATAGTAGTTACAGGCAAAGTCTTCCTTAATAGGACTCCAATTGTATCAGAAAGAATAGCATGACTCAACAAACTGAATTATACTAATTGAAAATTTTCTGTAGAGAAGAGGAAATAATTAATAGTGTAAAAAAGCTGCCTACAGAATGGGAGAAAGTTGTGCTTGCTTTAGCAGCACATATATTAAAATCGGAATGATACAGAATGAGAGAAAATCTTTGATAGTTGCTTCTCTCACAGATGATCAATGTCTACAATGTTAAAAAAAATTCAAACACACACACACACACACACACACACACACACACACACACATACACATCCCAAATAGGTTCTATCAATAATGGGCAAATGAGCGTTCTATATTTATTGTGACACAAATCACAGTACCTAAAATATGACATCAGTATAGCTGTTTAGTAACAGATGAATGGATAAAGAAAATGTGGTATATACTCATAATAGAGTATTATACAACTATAAAGAAAAATGATACTATATACTTGCCAGAAAATGGGGGAATTGGAGATCATTATGTTATGCAAAATAAACCAGACTCAGCAAAATAAGGATTGCAAATGTTCCCTCCTATGTCAAAGCTGATGTCATAAAAGTAGAACGAAGATAATTTTTAGACAAGAAAAAAGAAATAGCAGTGGGTTGGGGGGTTTAATGGGAGTAACAAGGGAGATAGATTTGAACAAAATATTTTCTTTAGAAGTATGAAAATACCATGTCGAAATCTAATATTTTGAAACGTGTACATATTAATAAAATATGTTTTAAAATATTAGTTTCAAGTATGATCTATACAATGGCAAGAAGCATCTAGGCATTCTAAAAAGAAAAGCAGACACAAACACTGAAATATAACTGTCAGTGTACTGCCTTTAAGCTGCAGCTAATTCCACAACTGTGAGATAAGATCTACTTTCTGTACTGCAAAGCTACAACCCATGCCAGAAGGAGAAAACCACAGCCCAACATGTGTCAGGGACAATTCCTTTATGAAATATTTCAGAAAATGGAAACATCATATCCATAAAAATCATTGTCATGCTCAACGTCTTGGGCTCCCCTTAAGTTTTTTTCAAAAGCAGTTTTGGCATTCTTAACCCATTTGGATTTAACTTTTGTATATGATGTGAAGTAGGCCTCCGACTTCATTCATTTGCATGCAGATGTACAGTTTTCCCCCCATTATTTGTTGAGTAAACTTTTCTTTTTGTATGCTTTTTTGCATCTGTGACAAAAATCAATTCAGTATAAATGCATTGACATATTTCTGGATTCTGTACTCCGTTTTATTGGTCTTTATGTCTGTCTGATGCTATTGTGACATGCATAATAGTTTTGCAGTAGATTTTGAGGTCAGATAATGTGATACCTCCAGATTAGTTCTGTTTGTTGAAGACCATTTTGGTTATTTGTGGTCTCTTGTGGTTTCATGTAAAGTAGAGGATTTTTTTTTGTTTCTGTGAAAAATGTCACTGAAATTTTAATAAGGATGTTGAATTTGTGGATTATTTTATGTAGCATGGACATTTTTTACAATATTAATTTGTTCAATTGACGGACACAGACTTATTTTCTATTATCTTCTTTATTTTTCATGAATATTTTAGTTTTCATTGTGAAGAACTTTCTTCTCCTTGGTTAAATTATTCTTCAATATTTTAATTTGTAGCTATTACAGTTGTATTCTTTTCTTAATCTCTTTTTCATTTAGTTCATTGTTGGTGAAGAGAAATACTATCAATTCTTGAATATTAATTTGTGGACCAAAACCTTACTGAATGTGTTACTTTTTTATGTAGAAAATAAAATTTTATTATACAAAGTTTACATTTGCTGTATATGATGGGGAAAAGATCTTTGTTAATCCATTTTTTAATATTTTATGTAAAAAACATCTATTGTGCAATATATTCTTAGATAGAACAAATTATTTCTATAACTTTTTAGTGGCATTTTAGTGTTGTCTGTAAACAAAGTCAATTCGATTTTTCTTTTCCAAGTTGAATGTGTTTCCTCTTGTAGTCTAATCTCTGGTTAGGATTTCCAATAGTGTGTTGAATGGAATTAAATAGACCAGAGAGTGAGCATCTTTGATTTGTTTCCTACCTTACAGAAAAAGCTTTCAGTTTTTCACCATTGAGTATGAGCTTATTTTATGAAGCCTTCATTATATTGAGATACAGTTCTTCTATACCTAATTTGTTGAGAGTTTTTATCATGAAAGAATGTATAATTTATCAAATGTTTTTTCTGCTTTGAATGAGATAACAATAAGGTTTTTATCCTTCATTTGCCTAATATATACTACTACATTTATTGAACTCACCTAGCATTCTAGGCGTAAATTCTCCTGATCGTATGAATGTCCCTTTCACTGCAATGATAAACAGTTTATTTTTTTATTAATATACTTCTGGGATAATGAAAAATGAGGAAATTTTAAAAGTGTTCTGGAGATGGTTGGCAGTGATGGTTGAACAGAAATGGGTGCTTATTTATATACTTAAAATATTCAAGACTAAACTTTATGTCATATATGTATTGCAATTAAAAACAAAAGAACTGAATTATAAAGCCATGAAAAATCATGGATGAATTATAAATCCATTTTTCTAAGCAAAATAAGGTGAGGAAATAATCTGTAATCCCAACTATAAAATGTTCTAGAAAATGGAAGTAGAAGATGGTAAAAAAGATCCATGGTTGCTAGAAGATTAGGTAGAGGAAGGAGTAGTAGAATCATTGAGGTGTAGGCCTATTTCAGGGCAGTGAAACTGTTTTTTGCAATACTGACTATAGCACAAAAGTTTTGCCTCCTGGGAGACTTCCCTTCTTTTTTAAGGTCTTCTCCTGAGTTGGCTATAAGGGCACAGATATTCATCCATAGCTTGTTGCAGAATATTGTGCAGATTTCATGAATCAGGCCTGCACTTTTCTTCATCTTTAATTATCCCTAGGTAATGTCATAGGTGGTTACCAAAGGAATGGGTTCGGAAAGAACCAGCAATGCAGAGAAAGCTAGTACAATCAAAGGATGAGCCAACCACCAATGCTGTTTACTCATTCCTTCTGATCCTCTTCAGTCTCTGTCTTACACATGCCATTTCCATTTTATAGCAGAATGGCACTGTGCACATTCAATTTTATGGTTGGATAGACCATCTACTATTCAGTTCATAATAGGCAATTGGGGGTGCATAGTCACTTAGTGCTCGAGTAGCAAAGAACATCTGATTTTCTATGAATAAAATTTATTGTCAGAAGAGGCAAGGCCTTCCTGAAAAGTCCTAGGACTCTGGGCTCTTAGTTTAATATTGAAGCTTGCAAAATAGGTTTGTACAGCTAGAGAACCTCTAGGTCATAGTACTCAAATGTGAGAAGAGCTTACATTGTTTCCTATTTGGGATGTAGACCCGTTTCCTGCTGTGGGACATTCGAAAGCAAGCAGTCTTATTGTTATGGTTAGATCTGAAATGCCTTGGAAGCTTCCTGTGTTCAGAGGTGGGACTTTTGGAAGGTTATTGAATTATGAGGGCTTCAACTTCAACAGTGGATTAACCCATTGATGGGATCATAATTTGATGAAACTGTGTGAAAGTAATAGAATTTAGGAGTCTAGCGGAAGGGAGGGGCATGGGAGTGTAACCCTGGGGTTCTAGCTGGCCCCTGGCTCCTGCCTGTCTGGCTCCTTCCATCTCTTTCTCTGCTTTTCTGACTGGCATGAGGTAGACAGCTTTTCTTAACCTCTCATTGTGTCTTCACGAAACAGACAAAGAAAAGGCTCTGCTCCTTTCTTTCCTTAAAAAGGCACAAATCCTATCAAAGGTGCTCTGCTCTCGTGACCTAATTTAATTCTGCCCTTACCTTTCTGACATTTATCCACTTTCATTAAAACAAACTTGAGTTCTTCTGCCTTGTGGTCCTCCTGTAAATTCAACCCTATTATTAGAAAATACATTTTTAAAATTTCTACTTCTTCATTGTCTAAAAGTTATAGCCAACAGTATCCCAGACACTATTATGTTATTTAAAAACTCTATTATATAATATTTAAAGGAGAGTAGCATGTTTATATGCATGTGATTAATAAAGTAAAAGACCATTATTACAGATAGCATTGTTTAAATAGTGTTTACTTCGACTTCATTACAAATCATCTCGAAAAGCCTACAGGGAAGGACTGAGATAATTACTGTAAATTACATTTTGTAAGCTAGGTTTTTGCTAAATTTAACTAATCACTCACTGGTAGTTTATACTTTAGGAGGCAGCACTAACTTACTGAGGCAACAAAGGTAATATATATTGTTTTTATGACTCTCTAGTCCTTAATGCTATACAGACAATAAATTCAACAAAGGCTTCTCTTTTACTTACCTGCTATAAACAATTTTACTTTTGATTCTTTACTATCTCCTTAGGCAGATATAGAATGCAAGCATGATAATACTTAGATTTCTGAGACTTTTAGACTTTTGAAAGGAATTTTAATTATGTACCAAACTGTCAAATGTAATTTAATACTTTGTGCCTAAATTTAGAGGCCATTGAAAAGTAATTTTTTGATGAATTAAAAAAGTGTGCTTCATTGCAGTATGATTGATGTGCAAAATATTATGGATGTTTAATGTATACATTTTGTTAGGTTTATGCATATATCTACCCTGTGATACCATCGCTATAATTAAAGTTCTAAATATATCCATTCCCTCAAAAATGTGGGTGTTCCTTAGTTTATTATTTTTGTTTTGTTTTGTTTTGTTTTGCATAAGAACACTTAACACAAAACCTATCCTTTCAACATATTTTAAATTGCACAATACAGTACTTTTATAAGTACTATGCTTCTGCCAGATTTCTAAGACTTATTCACCTTGCATAACTGGAATTTTATATACCCCTGATAACAATAACACAGAGGTAGTAAAAATAGAGTTTGTTTTCCTTTGTGACTTCAAATTTCTGAAAGTTCAATTCTCCAAATAATCACTGCAGTGTTACTTGAACTTTTATTCACACAACGCTATTTTTATCTGTTTATCCAATTTTTTTCTCAGCACGGAAGTTTTTTTTCATTTTTTTACTAGATTTTTTACTAGATAGGGTCCTCTATTAGAGTTGTCCTGTATACTAGAATTTTATTTTTAGAGGCTTCTGTAATTAGGCCTACAGAACTGACTAGAATGTGTGTATACTACAGTAGTGTTTCAACCAGCACCACTAAAGGAAGTTTCCGAAACAAAGCAAATGGTGCATATCTATGGTGTCCAATATGGTAGCCACCAATCGAATATAACCATCAAGTTCTTGTAATATAACATGTACAACTGAGGAATTCAATTTTTAATTTTATTTAATGTAAATTAATGTAGATTTAAATAACATTATGGTTTATGTCTGCATGTTCCTCCAGAGCTTTATGCACTCAGAGGCAAGGCTTGTAGAAGGTTATTGGATTGTGAGGCTCTACAACTGTCTTGGTGTTAGACTTGGGGCCTGGCAGAAGGTGCATAGTACTGAGGGTTTGAGAAGGTAGAGTGTATCTCTATTCCTAGTTCTTTCCTTCTTTCTCTTCCTCCTGGCTGCATGATTTGAGCAGTTATTCCTCTACCACACCCCTGTACCATGCCATGCTGCTTTGGAACTAGCTGACTAGACTAAAATAAACCTTTTCTCCTTTTAGTTATGGGTGTTGTGTATTTTGTCCAAGCAGAGAAAAAGTGACTAAGGCAAACAGTCACATGAGGACAGCACAAGTATAGACTATAAAAGAACAAATCTTCAAATAGCAGTAAGAGCAGCTCAGCTCTGTTACAAATTTGTTTGAGCCTGGAATGAGGATGTCCTGTCCCAGGACTCAGATGGGATTCATGAGAAATGATGATGGTCTTGATCTTGGGGTAGTAGAGGTAGCCCTCACTGATAACTTGCCCTCTATTCTCTCTATTAGTCTTGGGATTTCCAGAAAATTATATGGTTTATGAGAACACCATGGACACTGAGTGGCATATCCTCCAGTGTTGCTCCCATATTTATTTATATTCCTATGTTTGGGATAACTGAATAGCATGGTACCATTGATTTTCCAGCCACAAATAATAGAAAGTTGACAAATAAAATTTAGATCCAGGGAAGGGTTGGAGAAGGGGGAAAAAAAGGAGTAAAATACAATATGTATATATACCAATTCCTCAGTGTAAGTGTATTTATTATGTATCACAAATATATATACTAATAAAAAGAAGAAAAATTATTTGGCTCCATTATTTTCTAAATATAATTACTTAGACGTGTTCATTGATTCCTCAGCAAAGCAGAATTTTATTTTGTTTGGCTGGTTTTTGTGTGGGTGAGTGTGTTTTTCTTCTTTAATAATAGGATAGTAAATTTTGACTCTTAATAAGTCTTTGGGGGCTTGCTAACTCCAGGCAGCAACCTTTCGTGAAAGCTGTCTTCACCATAATTATCATGAAATGCGACTATTATCACCTCATGTCCAAGCCAGCTGTTGCTCAGACAATACTGAATTTTCAGGTGCATCAACACGTGAAGCACAACTAATATCCAAGGGCAAACAATATTAGAAAGGCAGTTGTGCCGTACAAATTGTAACGCTATGTCAAGGGTATATATTTATTTTATAGTTGCTGGCATGTTTTTAGACCTTTTAAATTTGATAGCTCCTTATACACTGGAGCAGTTTAGGCATATTAAGCATTTTTATATTTAAAAGTCCCCAAATGTTTACACCATAAACATTGTGCAATACTATGGTTATAACCATAAAATTAATTTGTATAATTAAATAGTCAAGTTTAGTGTAGTAATGTCAAGCACAAATCATAAATGTTCTCAATTAGCCTTCTAAGTGGGTACTTCATTAATCAGCATGGGAAATGGGAGTGAACTATCACTGCAAGGTAAAGCCAATAGGAATTTCTGACCTTTCCTTATTTCTGTTTCTGATGTGGCTAGTTTAGCATCATGCCCCTTTGAAACACTGCAGTGCTTAGAGGGAAAAGGATGCAAAGAAATCTTGAGAGAAATAATTAGAGAACTACTGAAGTAGAACAATTAGGTTTGCAGCTGTTAAGCATTAACAGCCAGGTTTTATTTTTTCTCAGTAATTGTGTTTCTCAGATTTTTTTAAGAAAAATTCTTTGTCAAAAGGACATATTTGAATTTATACAACCAGTGTTCAACACCTGATTTTTTTCAAGTGTGAGTTTATCTTCCTTTTCATTGTGAGACCCATTCAATGTGCCTGACATACCTGCTGTCTCATTGCCCTACTATTTCACACCCTGCCAGAGACTTTCCCCTCATTACTCAGCTATGCACTTCTCAAAGATCGGTCACCTTCTGTCAACTATAAGGGAATTATATCCATTCACTTTCTCCTTAATCTGTATTTAAAAATTTGTCATACACTTCATTTCAAATACCTTTCACTTTATGGTACTTATGATGCTGTACTATTCAGAACACATTTTAATCTGTCTAGGATAGCAAGAATAATAATCTGCAGATGCATAACTTTGCACTATGCTCTCTCAAAACCTGCTTTTGCTAAAGTTTTGTCTGAGAGATGACAAGGACACATTTTACTTTAAATTGCCATTGGTGAACTTTGCATTATACTGCTGATTTTTTGGATTTCTTTAGTAAGACAACAGTTACATGAACCAGGCTCTTTCAGGAGATAAAAAATGATTTCTTACTGTATTTGTTCTTGTTTAAGACATTGAGTACTAGGCCTTGTTGACAAATGTTTATGTATTAAAATTCACATCACATGGACACAGAGCAGTAGCTCAGTACTAGAGATGTTGTCTGTCTAGCATGCTCTGAGAACCTAGGTTTGACCCTTAACATTGCAAAATAATCACATAAAATTACCTTCTTAACAATTTTTAAATGCATAGGTCAGTCATAGTGAATGCACTTTCTATGTGGTTCAGCGTCACTGCCATCTAAGTCCTTGACTCTATCTCATAAAAGTGAAATATCTCTACCTGGAAAAACACTACTTCCCATTTCACACCTCTCTTCCCAGCTCCTGACAGCCCCCCCCAACATCCTACTATCAGCAAAAGTAACTAAAGACTTTATTCTTCACAGAGAGAATGAAGAGAAAGTATTATAGGAGAAACTGAGACAAAGCAGAGTTAAACTTGGAGGCAGCGTATCACAGCTTAGTGATTTGTATGAGGATCTGCTGTTGACCCCATTGCTTATTAGACCCAAGGCCAGAATAAAATTATTCTGCGATTCAGTTTCCTCATTATTAGTTCTATCATTATCCAGGAATAATAATTTCCACCTTGTAAAGTTGTTTTCTAATGAAAGTGTTATCAAGACTAAATGCTAAAGCAATTAAAACACTTAAAATTATGCCTGGTACATGGTAAATATTTTAATAGTACTTGTCAAATACATTTAGGTCTACATCTTTCTTTTCCTAGGCTAGATTCTTGGAAAAGAGAGGCATGGTCAATCAGCTGCTTCCACACAGCACTCAGGAATCATTCCAGAGAATGAATTTATGAGTTGACACTTCAAAGTTATCTTGGCAGTACAGCATAGTTATCTGAGGGAGGCACTGTGCTTCATTTAATATCCTGAGAAACAATTTGTTCCACGCATGGAAACACTTGGAAGTTCATATACTCTGAAAGAGGGGGCATGACAATGAGCTGAGGCAAGGGCTGAGCCACTGGATATAGGACGATTTGCCACCTCAGAGGAGAAGTTGTTTCCACCCAAGGTCATAATCCAACATCAAGAAGCTCTATAGAACCGGTAAGACACAAGGAGAGGCAGCAAGAAAGATACCGAGTTAGATCTTGACCCTTTCAAGACAGAATAAATAAAAAGTTACACTGCCCTTGGGTCATCATAGAAGGCTGAACAGAAGACTCTAGATTAGGGGTGGACATACATGGCACATGAGTAATCAAGGGAGATTCAGGTAATTAGTTGGCCATATGTACACTGAATCGTTAATACTGAGCACTGCCGCCAAACTGCCACAGTAGATGCCCAGAACTTTAGATCCACTATTATCTAGGCAGGAACTGAAATTCTCTTTCTTGAGAAATATAAGCATATCAAGATTAAAGACCTAAATATATTAACATTGTTACATACACACACACACACACACACACACACACACACACACCTAGTCAGAATACCCTATAAAACTATATTGAAAAGTCCCACTTTTTTTTTCCAGAAGTGTCTGCTTTTTTATTTTTTTGTACCAGGAGTTGAACTCAGGACCTTGAGCTTGCCAGGCAGGCACTTATGCTGCTGATCTGTATCCCTGGTCCAATCCCACTTTTAAAAGTAGCTGTCCTTGACTTTCAGTCAGATTTTTTCTCTCTGAAACATGAGAAGACAGCAAAATATGATCAAACATCTTTAAAAAGCATATAATATGCAAGTTATAGATGGCTAGAATTGTAAACAAATGTAACTAAAACACATAATTCATATTAGAGAATATATAGCATTGTCTTAAAAAATGGAACATTGCTATTAACATTGCCAAGGAGATAAGGGATGAACATTTATCCATGGTACAGGATGGAGTAAAAATATAAAAAAAGAAACACTAAGAGAACAGAAAATCTTTTGTAACATAAAGTTCTCATTGGAGAATTGGAAATTTTTATGAGTTGTTATGTAGCTGAGGAAATCTTCAGAAAAAAATACTCAAACATAAAGAGGTAGAAGAAAGAAGAAATATTCAAAATAGTTCTAGAAAGGTACAACAGAAAAAATCAGGGAAAGATATCATTAAAAATTAATTCTAAAAAAAATTAATAGAATTGACCTTTTGCAAATTATGTGTCTAGCATCATTAATGAAAATAAATCTATATACTGTAAGTTTTCTGAATATGAATAGAGAATCTACAGCTTTATGGAGAGATAAGTATAAAACCACACTAATCATATACAAAGTATAATGAATCAAAACAACTCAGATTAAAACAGAAAAAGATGACAAAACTTCAAATTGTGAAGAAAATTTCACAAACAATAAATAGCCATTTGTCAAATACTTTGAAATGTACATAGTCTTAAAAATGTATTTTCTAGACATATTGTCTTACAAAACCTACTGATGATGTATTATGTCAGAACTAGATTACAAACTGACAAAGAAGACAGCCTGCAGAACGGGGAGAGTCACAAAAAAGATGTCCTCATGAATTCCCTGGAAGAGAGAAGAGAGAAGAGCCCCAAACTGACAGACGAACTTCAGTGCAGTGACAGAGAGTGTTGGGGCCACATTTAGACTCCATGGCTCAAGAAATGGATCTGATGGGTTCCCATTACTATTGTACATACTATCTTTGTGTGTGTGGGGGGGGGGTATTGAGGATTGAACTCAAGACCTTGTGTTTACCAGGCAAGCACTTGTTCCCCTGAGCTAAATCCCCAGCTGCTACACGTGCTATCTTTTAACCTCAAAACAAAATGCCTTAGCAAGATTGGCTCAAATTCATATTTTCACTTGACTCATCTTTGACCTTGTATTGATAAAGTTACTCCTCATTTTTTATATTGTATTGACTGAATGAATTGATGATTAATTCTTCCCTCACAGAAGTCAGCCTTGACTTGTGCTTATAAGTAGGATACTACTCAGCAAGATAATTACTTTTGGAATTCCAGTATCTGGTCCACGTTCTAGACCTGGCTGAGGTTCCAATTGTTTTTTTTTTTTTTTTTTTTTTTTTTTTTTTTTTTTTTTTTTTTTTTTTTTTTTTTTTTTTTTTTTTTTTTTTTTTTGTGGCACCGGGGATTGAACTCACAACCTCATGCCTGCCAGGGCAGACGCTTAAGGCACTGAGCCAAACTCCCAGCCCTGGTTTTTTGAGGCAGGGTCGCACTATGTAGCTCAGGCCGGCCTTGTGCTCGCGTTGTAGCCCAAGCCGGCCTCGAACTCACAACGCTCCGCCTACCTTAGCCTCCCGAGTGCTGGGATTACAGGCGTGCGCCACCACGCACGGCTTTGAGGTTCCAATTTTTAATCTTTATGGTTCCCAGGTTCTTTCTATGACCCTATCTAATGAACTCCCCAGATAAAGTTCTCTTCAATTCTCAAAGGAGATTGAGTCCGACTGGCACCCACAGGTTCATGTTATCTTCTCCTGGATCTTTCTTTTAAAAACCGTAGTATTGTCATTCCTTTTTGCAATTAGGCTTGATTTTGTTATACATATATACTTTTTTCAAAATTAGCTTGTTATTTATGGACATGTGAATAATTAGCAAGAGTACAAAAAAAGGAGATGGGAATATGATCAGAAAAGAGCATGTAAGAGATTCTGTGATTCAGGCAATGATCTATAGTTTGTCCTAGGCAGGAAAGATATTAAGTGGGTAACTACTTATGCTACTGTTACTAATCTGTAAAGCCCATATAAACAGTGTGGTGTTCTTCAAAAACAAATATCATCAATGGCAGCTATAAAGAAGGAAAGAAATAAAGAAAAAAAGAAAATAAAGAGAAGGAAAAAGGAGAGAGGGAAGGACTTATAAAGGTAGGGAGAAAGAGAGGCATAGAGGGAGGATGAAACAAGCAAGGAAATAATGATTTTTCATTTTTCTTGTATACTTAATATATCCCCATTAAGTATGCATTGTTTACAAATATATTCCTGATGACTCTTTAGCTTATTTTCTTCACAAATCTCAATATTCCATTGACATAACATCATTTCAGTACCTTGGAAATTTTACCCTGCTATGTTTTAGTTCTGTTATTGAAATTTATATCAACCTGACTGAATGCAGACTAAAAGCATTTTTTAAAATTTCAGTGGAGAGCATACTATATAATTTTGCCTTACAGGTTTATGTTTTCATGGATATGAATATATGGAGTGAATTTACTTACCTAGAGTTTCCATATGCATGAATTTAAAATATCTGCATATTTAAATTTAAAATATAGTCAATGAAATTGTACTTTTTTTCTGAAGGAGTAAGAAAATGACCCCTAGATAGAGTCAGACTTACCACTAAACATACTGGTATCATAGTTTACTGGTCCTATATTGTTCCTATACTTTATGTGTTTTATGTAATTTATTCTAAAAGCAGTTGAAATCTATGTGTTATAACTTAAATTTTGTTCAGAATATTAAAACATTCCTGGTACGTATTCCTTAAAATAAATCAATGGCTTTATTGAATCAACAGTTTAATTTTTAAATCCAAAAGCTATTGAAATTAATCTTTAGCTGTTCATATAGTTTTGTGTAGCTTATTTTCTTTCTTTTTTTAAATTTATTTAAGAGAAAAAAAGACACATATAAGAAAGACAAAAAGCAAAAGAGACAAACGACTAGAGCAAATGCACAACAGTAACATTATAGGTTTACAAAACAGGATGATAGAAACTTGACAATGGTTGCAATATTGTGTATTGTTATCTTCAAAATGGTTGTTTACATTAACAGATATAGACATGTGAAATTGATCAAATCATATGAGTATTAACCGTTCTTTCTCAATGACTAATTCATTCAGCAGTATGTTTGTTTTAGTTATCTTACATATACATATATACAGATTTATATCTTTTTCCTTTTCCCTTCCCTCTTTTCCCCTTTTCCCTTCCCAATTACTTTTGCTCTTTGAGCAGTTTTTTACCCTTACATAGTATATATTGTAGATTTTGGATCATATATACTTCCTCAGTTTCTTACACTAGGGAGACAATACGCTATTTACACATGTGGGTTTCATTTATCTCACTTATAAGTATGGTCTCTTATCTTCCTTCTAACAAGAGGTGAGCAGTGTTCACTTCGGCAGAGCATATAACATGAGGTGAGCAAAATTATGATCATCTTTCTTATCAGCTGACACTAAAGCAAATTAGATATTTTGTCAACCTTTTGATCTAAGTTCTACTGAACTTCAAATTAACCCTCAAAAGGTCTACAATTTTATTTTGTCTCTAAGCAAAAAAAAAAAAAAAAAATTGAGGTCTACAGATACTACTTTTCCTGCTCAAATCATAACTCAGACTGTCATCTACAGGTTCTCTTGTTTCTCTTCTCCAGAATCCATCTTTTAAAGGCCATAAAATTGTCATTCCTTTTTGCAATTGTTTGTCTTTTTCTGCATTTTTTCAAAATTAGCTATTGCTGCTTATAGACAGGTAAGTAAAAATATACAAGCTCAAATCGTAAGAATAAACAGAATAGAGTTTCCGATAAGATTTGGTTGAATTTAAAGCATGAACTCTTTCCAGAGATAGCACAAGAAGTAAAAGAAATGACATTTGGGGTGATATAACTAGAATAAGAACCATATAGAGAGATCGGGGAGCTTCAGTGCCCTGTGTCTGGAAAAAACTGGTTCCAAAGATGTTTGAGAAGTAAGGACAGAAGAAAAGCAATTAACTCTCAGTCTTTGACTCTTTGTGAAGTTTGAATGCTGCCTTTCTGTCCTAACAATAAGCATAATAGTTGAACCAACTGATAAATCAGCTGCTCTTTGTGGCTCCTAACACAAGGTAAACCTTTGACTTCAATATTAGATAGGTGTACGTGATCATTGGGAAATCCGAGCTTATCAGAGCAGGACTAGCACACACCAGTTATCATGAGACATGAGTACTAATGGGGTGGGAAAACCTAAAGTGTAATAAACAAATTTCCAGACAAGCATGGACATGCCTGAGAGTTAAAAAATTCGGGGGAAATCAGTTATGGGGAAGGGGGCTACTTTTGCAAATTTTACCTCAAGGAGCTCAATAAGGTTCTCATAGTAAATGTCTACAAAAAATCTTCATGAAGATAGGAAGAACATCAAAGAAGGAACAAGTGAAGATAAAGTAAAAAGAAGTTTGGTTTTATTCTTAATTGATTGAAAAAATGAGTTTGCTTGAAGTAATAGCAAACAATTTCTTTGCTTCTGCATGATTAAAGGTAATGAATGCCAGCAATGATACAAAGGATGGGATGGAACGATTAGTATTTTTATACATTAGAATTATTATATTAAAATCATTTTATGTATTAGAATTAAACTTTATATGTTAGAATTACTATTGAAACAACACAGGATTATTTGAAAATGGACTTCAATTAGTTGTAAATGTGCAACACAGATAAGAGGTGAAAAATAAAAAAACCCTATAGTTTATGTCATAAATTATAGAAAGAAGAGAAAATGCAATCACATAAAATCTCAATTAAAACCATGGAAGATAGGAACAAGAGTAGCAAATGGAAAGCAGTTAAAAAAGAAAAAGAAAAGAAAACATGGTGTTTACTAAACAAACTATATTAATTATCAGCATAAATAAAGTGATCTAAATGTATCAATTAAGAGACTTTTCAGAATAAATTAACAAATGATTCAATAGCATGATGTCTACAAGAAGTCTACTTTAAATATAAAGATATGTAGGGAGAAAGTAAATGAACGGACAAAATATAAACATCTAATACTAGTCAAAAAAAAAAAGAATAATTATAGTAATTTCAGACAGAGTCATCTTCAAAGCAAAAAGTTATCAGAGATAAAGTAGGGCATTGCCAAGAAAGAAAAGGATCAATTCTCCAAGAAGATATAGGTTCTTTAGCATGCATGCATAATGACAGAACATAAAACTATAAGAGGAAACAATGATAGAATAACAGGAATAAATAAATGAATTAATATTAAAGTTGGAGACTTTAACACCACTTTATCAGAAATGTACAGTTTAAGCAGGAAGAACTTCAATAAGAAATTAGTTGACACTTTAGAGATGGGCAGGACATAATCACAGTATGTAATATGTAATTGAAAGGCTCGAATCAAGTCAGGGCACAAAGAGGAGATAAGCACCGGTCAGTGTAAAACTGGCTGAATGTATTATTTTTACTTTATTTTGTCTCTTAAAGTTACTGGAAAAATAATGGCATTTGTGAGTGAACAGTGTTTAGAGGAAAATTTAAAGCATTGAATGTTCACATTAGAGAAGATCTGAATTCAGTCATGTAAGATTTCACTTTAGAGAACAAGAAAAAGATTAATAAAATAAATCCAAAGTAAGTGGAAGAAAATATAAAAAATTAAAGCAGAAATCAATTAAACCAAAAATCAGAAATCAATGGAAAAAAATCAATAAAAAACAACTCCTGGTAAATAAAAGGGGAATGCTACTAGCCAGCAAACTAAGGAAAGAAAACACAGGAAATGCATTAACGGTGTTGAACATGAAAGAGGAAACATCATTACATGACTAATGTCAGAAATAAAAGATGGGAATGTGGTCCCACAAACATGAAAAAGATAATACAAGAAGAACATGGATAGTTCTGTGCCATCAAATTTAATAATATAGGTGAAATAGACTTGCTTCTTGAAATATACAATATGTTGCAATTCATACAACCAAGAAAAAGATAATCTGAGTGACTGTATCTATCAAAGAGATTGAGTTATTATTTTTTAACCTTCAAAATTGAAAGCAGCAGTCTCATATGGATTCACTGATGTGTTGTAGTAAACATTTAAGAAACTATGTCAATTCTCTGCAAGATTACAGAAGATAAAAGCATAGAGCTACAATAATCAAGACAGTTATATTCCTACAAACAGAATAGATCAACAGAAGAGAATAGAATGCCAAGAAATGAACTTTCATAGGTATAATCAACTGATCTTTGAAAGAAGAACAAAAACAATGCAAAACTAATCTTTTAAGCAAATGGCGCTGAAAAATACCAGAGGTACATATGACAAAGAAAAGTAAATTAGGCACAAACATTACATTTTTCAAAAAGACTAGCCTTCAAATAGCTGAATACTTAAAATATAAATCACAAAATTTTAAAACTATATAGTCATTACATAAAAGACAGTCCAGAAGAATTTGTGCAGAAGGATGACTTTTAGACATAATACCAAAATCATAATTCATAGAAGGAGAAGGAGAAGGAAAAGGAGAAGGAGAAGGAGAAGACAAAAAGCAGCAGCTCTGTGGAACACTAGGTCAAAAGAATGAGAAGATAAACCAAAGGTTGGGAGAAAATATTTGCAAAAGATACATGTGATGAACTCTTAAAACTTGATAAGACAAATAATCCAATTAAAGATAAGCAAAAGACCCTTGTAGATACCATACCAAGGAAGATATACAAATGCCAATAAACATACAAAAAGATGTTCCACATAATATCCTATCAGGAACATACACACTAAAACAATGAGATACTGTAATGTAGCTACTAGAATGACCAAAATCCAAAACATTGATATTGTAAAATTCTGATGAGACTATAGAGCAACAGTAACACTCATTCATTCCTCATTGGTGGAAACACAAATTTCTACATCATTTTGGAAGAGTTTAGAAGTTTCTTACAAAACTAAACATGCTCATAAAATGTTATCCCACAATCGCATCCTTCTCATCTACTCAAAATAAGTTGAAAACTCATGTTCACACAAAAATCTGCACCGATGTGTTACAGCAGGTTGTGCAGACTCACTTTGGCATGAGTGCCACCATCTTGAACCTTAAGTACCTTGACTGTCCCTGAATAACCCTGACAGGTTTTCCTCGCATAGTTTCTCAGCAGATTTCGTATATGAAAAAAAATCATGAGAGTGGCATGTAGTGTTTTGCAACTGGACTTCAATGCTAGGAACATGCTTGACCCCTTCATGTTAACTCTACTGGGTACACAGTGTACATTCCAACCTGGAAGAAATTGTTTTTTGTCCTAATATATACACCCTTACTTCTGACACGAATCATTAAGATCCAGCTGATCTTGCTGCCATTTAGGACATTTTTTTCCCTAGGAGACCCTAAAATTTTATTCATGAAATTCTGGATCTGTCTGTCTCTTTAATTCAGTTTCTTGGTGCTATGCATCTGGTTCTCATACAATGGGACCAAGATTGTTTCAGATCAAAGGTTTTTTAAAAATTGCTGAAATTTGGAACCAACCAAGGTATTCTCCAGCAGATGAAGGTATATATAAATACCCAACAATGGACTGTTGTATTCAAAGCTAAAAAGATGTATCAAGACATGTTGAAAGACTGCATACTGTAGAAGTCCAACTGTTTGAGATTCTGAAGAAGACAAAAATGTGGAGACTGGAAAACAAATTTAGGGCAATAAAAATATTATGTGTGATGCAATGGTGGATGCTTGTCATTACAACTTTGTACAAACCCATAGAATGTCCACTATTATGAACGAACCAAAACATAAACTATGGACTTCTGGTCAAAATGATGTGCTAATGTAGGTTTATGAATTATAAATGCAGTACTCTACTGGAGGTGTTAATAAATAGGGAAGCAATGAATGTAGAGAAGTAGGCACACATGAGAAATCTCTGGACTTTCCAATATCACCTTCAATTTTGCTATGAACCCAATTCTACTTTAAATAGTTTTTAACCAACCTCTTCTATCCATGCTCTTCTATACTCCCCTGTCTATGATAGCCATAATTCTACTTGCAACTTCTATGAGGTCAGCTTTTCTAGATACCATATGTGGCTGAGATAATGAGTATAATGTAACAGGTAGTTAGGATGAATAAGTTCCAGTGTTCTATCACACAGTAGGGTGAATAATGTTGAGAGTGATGCACTGATCAAAATAGTTAGAAAAAAAGATTTTGAATCTACTCACCTTAAACAATTCTAAATGTCCAAGGTGATGCATTTGCTATTTGCCTGATTTGATCATTACCTGAAACATACAAACATCAAAATCAAAATATTACATTGTGTCTCATAAAAATGAGTATTATGTGTCAATCAAAAAGTAAAAGTAATAAAATCTTTTAAAACAAAGCTTCGTTTTTAATAATCCCAATTATGACAATTTCAAAATATTTTGATGTTTTTTCTCCATAGCAAATCTCTGATAAAATGGAAAACACTCATTTAAATAAGGGAAAGATGTTAAAAGCTGCACTTTCAGCTGGTTGCCTGAATATCTAGGGGTATGCTATTTTCTTTATCCAAATATTTAGGGTGTATGCATTCTTCCAAATGCCTTACTTTGATTAAACTTTAGTCACTCTACTTTTCCCTTTACTGGAAATTGTATGATACATTTTTTATCACAAATTCTTTGTTTGCTTTATGCTACAATTTGCCTTTCATCTGTACTGTTTTCCTGGGCTTCTACTTTGTAATTTCTAACTGAAATCAGTTCAAATCTCTACAGGAATTTGAGTTGAGTCATTTTGGGGCTTATAGTTACACCCCTGTCTCAGCAAGTGCAGTGTTACCAGATCTCTTGAAAGCCTTTCTAAGCCTTGTTTTTAGTTTGCTAACATTTCTGCCAATTGACTCATCCCTCTGTAGGTGACAGATGTGTGAAGCACATTAGCTCTAGGCCTATCTCTGTATGATAAAATACTTCTTTTTTTAGACAGTGCAACACAATGTCTAGAAAGAAAAAGTCTGGTAGCAAAAAATTGATATAAGCTTTCATGCCAACCATCTTTAAGTTCCTCAAAACAGTTCCCTATGGTATCACAAAATTCTCTCTATCCAGGGTGAAACAGACTAAAGAGAAGGTGTCATGCAGTCACTTCCCTCAAAAGGCTTTGTTTTTGAAAAACAGATATATCTCAGCTTAATCTCTTCCTCATGGATATCCAGGAAGTTTGAGTCAAAAACACGACCTAACTGATTCTGTGACAAATGCATTTGAACTCACAGCAATAAGTGGCAAAATAGAGTCCTCTAAACTAAGTCACTGTGGCAACTTATTTAACAACTCTCTAGGATTCATCACCATTTACACAAAGCAGTTATTGCACTGCACTGCCTAAATTTTTACAAGTTTCCTGAAATTAGCAGTTACTTAACTTTTGCCCTGAGATTCCTGTATGCAAATACTGATCTGTATCGGTTTGAATTACCAAACATATGTAAATCTTCATATTTTTGAAAAGTAGTGGTGATAGGGGATAGCCTAGGAAAATATCTGTAAGAGGCCTTTGTCCTATGGTGAGGAGCCAATCTCCATTAGTTTTGATATTATTTTTTCTCTATCCTCCTCTTCGTAGGCCACCTGCAGACACTTCCGGTAGCCATGCTGGTCAGCAGCTTCCCCTTCAGGGGCTCTGCCTCCACCGACTCCTATGGCCCTCTTTACTCGTGCCCTTCTTGAACCAATACAGAGGTTCTTAACAACTTTATACCGTGAACACTCGAGAAGATGATCATAGGACATAATCTTTCCCCAAAAAATGTGTATAAACAAATCTGCAGAAAAATGTGTGAAATCTCAGGAGGTTTATGCTGGAAGCATTACAACACTAAGAAATTTACTTAATTTCTCTGAGATTTAGATTTTCTTTTTAATATGGACATTAGTGATAATAACACTAGAGCCCTCAAATTTGCTTGATGGTTTAAATAGCAAATTTTATCCAGCATGTTTAGAATCCCAGGAGTAGAGGGCAACAGTTAGTAAATCCACTTCCCTGGGTAGCTCTTGTCTCATAGGATCTCCTCTCCTATTCCAGGCATTTCTGTGTTCTAATATGCAATGTATTACTTCCCTTTTCTGTTTATTTACCAATACTATTCAGTTGATTTCCTCATCTCTAAAATGCTAACAATAATACCTGTTATTCAGGAAAGTTGTAAAGAAGTCATGCATATTAAATAACTGATAAAAATGCTGTGAAAAGGGAAGTATATTTTTATATCAGACTGGTATTTTCTGAGCCCTTCATATTTATTCCTTTTCTTCTTTTTTCCGATGTTTTCCTCTAGCTAACTAGCATCTTAAGTTTCATTCTCTCTTCAACAACCCAATCCCCATGCATCTTTGGTCATTTCATATGAATTGTCCTGCTTTATATGTTCTTTGTGTTCCTTTTGTCTATACTGTCCCTTTCAGCAGATGTATTTGACGTTGTCTTGGTTACTTTTTCCTCCTTGCTGAGGCAAAACACCTGACACCCAAAACTAGGGAAGGAAAGGTTTATTTATCTTACAGTTTTTGGCGGTTTCAGTCCATAATCAGCTGGCTCCAAGGCAGGGTGGCATGGCACAGGGGCAACACTTCAAGGCAACAGCTGAGCAAAACCAGCCAGAGTAAAAGTGGGCAAGAGCAAGCCTCTTCTCCTCCCTTATATTTTACACAGGCCACTGTCTCCTCCAGGGTGAGTGTAGCTTCACAAATCTCCTTGCCTCCCTTTGCGCAGGATGAGAATATTTACAAAGTAAGACCCTGGCTCCCTGCTGAGTCTCTCAGTTAAACTTCTGACCTTCTGAAATTGACACAATGAACAGGTAACTGCTTGTGCTCTACACCCCAGGATGTAGAGCTGCTGAGTTACTTAATTAACCTACTAGACTTCTCAAGTGGACACAACGTATAAGCCATAACAGACATAATCATTTAATGTAATGGCATTTATATGGTTTGGATATGAGAATCATCCACTTAAATTGCTACATTATAGTCTTTAGAAAAGATTAGCCAAAAGCATTGTCCACCTTTGTATTCATCACTGCTTACACAAAGATTTAAGAAATAAATTCCATGGAAAATTTGGATGCAGGAAATTTATATCAGGTTGTGAAGTTAGGTGTATGTGAAAGCGAAATGAAATACAACAATTCTTCACCTGTCAAAGAGGTTCAAATTCCAGCTTTGCCCTTTCTCAGCCTATGAATCTGGATTTGTTTCATGCACTGCGGATGGCATGCCCTCCTCCAAGGATTTTGTTGAAAGTCAAATCAGAATATACCTGAAAAGGGTTTTAAGCACTGAGACAAACCGTCCTTGACTTCACCATCTTTGTCCTTGACTCTTCTTTTCCAATTTGCTTTTTTTCTCTTTAGCCATTTTAATATTTAGACCCAAGCTAGATGTCTCTTTTTAGAAATCTCCCAACTTCTAATCTGCATGATTTATGTCTTATTTTGTTTCCAAGGGACCTTTGACAGTTTCACTTTTAGAAGTAGATGTTGACATAAGTAAAATAAAACTCTGTGTGTGTATTCAGATGGGTGACTTTTAATTTTTAAAGTATTAATAGCCAAATAATGCACTTATTCTCTTTTCTACTCATGTGCCAGAATCTAAGGCTTAAGATAGAGATCTAAGGTGCTTGAATCATAGATGTGCCATTCTCCTCCCTGGATGAACACACTGCTGATTTCACAGCTGGCTGTGCTGTTGGGAGGTTGGGCTGCTCAGAAGAAGTGGGTCACTGGGACTGTGCATGGAAGACCATTCTCCCCAGCTGCTCCCTTCTCTCCCTGCTTCCTGCTGTCAGGGCCTGAGTACCTTTCCTCCATCATATCCCTCTGCCTTGGAGCAGCCAACCATGGGCCAACACAATGAACCGAAATAAACCTCTCCTCCATCAGCCTGCAGGCAATGGATGTTTTGTTCCAACGCCAGGAAAGTGACTGCTACACTAAGCATAAATGATAGACACATTTGTTGATGCTTCATTATTAAAACTACCCTTAGGAAACCTGGCAACATACTTTCTGGAGAAAAATCACAGTTTATCAGTTAATACAGCTGTAATTTTAGCTTAATTACTTAACTGTTCAATGCATCACTTTCTATACCTTTAAGATGGAGAAAATGATAATGTCTATCTATGTTGAGTTGTATGGAGATTAAATAAAGCTCATTTTTGCAGCGTTTCAAATTGGGCATGGCACAGACTCGCATAAATAATACATGTTAGCAAAATAAATCACAAAAACACTTCCTCATCTTTATCCTATTGGAATGATTACGTAAAATACCGTGTAACAATTTATACATCAAAGCACATCTATACACACAACAATAGAGACAGATGTTATAGCTTAGATCTAGATGTCTCCCAACAGCATGGTGTGGTGGTGAACACCTGTAATTCCAGCACTCAGGAGGCTGAGGCAGGAGGATCATTATAAGTTTGAGGCCAGCCTGAGCTCTATAGTGAATCCAAGGCTGGCCTGAACTATATAGTGAGACCCTGTCTAGCAAAAAAAAAAAAAAAAAAAAGAATAGATTATCTTGCAAAAAAAGACATGTATAGTCAGAAGTGATGCCTTCTAAGGTGATTAACATGACTTGCTGTCAGGAGGTAGGTCACTCGGGGCACGAACTGGAAGCGTGTGAGCTGGTCCTGGCTTCTTCCTTCTCTCTACTTCCTCACTACTATAGTACAAGCTGCTCTCCTTCACCCAGGCCTTTCCATCATAATACAGTGACCATATCAGCCCTGCCTGTGAGCCAGCTGATGTAGACTGAAAACCTAAACCAACCTCTCTTTTTTTAGGTTGTAGGTGTTGAATATTTTGTCCCAGCAAAGAAAAAGTGACTAAAGCAATTTCTAGGTATATTCTGATCCTATACAGAGATAAATTTCCTATACTTTACTTGGGAAAGTAACCAGGATGACCAGTTTTCCCATGGTGGCACAGGATTTTATTATGTATTTGCAAGGTGGTAGTAAGGTTCTCAGGAGCAGTGTCACATGTGGTCAAACACTAATATCTGAATCTCAAATTTACAGTCAATTCAGTCAGACCTATGAAATAAAACAAGGGGCCATGATCGTCTAAATTTGCCACATGGCCATGGAGCACCCATTTTGACTGATTCTACTTATTTTTTCAGTTTGATGCCTTATCATTTTGCAATGGTTTTACTACAGACACTTAAGAAATGAGTATAACACTATCTTGCCCTTCAGACTGCTAATTGCAATTTGACAATCTACGAGAAATACCTATTCAGAGTGCAAATAATTCTTACAGTTCGAGAGTGTTTTCAAAGAGCAAAACAAAGTAAAATTTTAGGGTGATAACCTAGCTTCAACTGCTACTATTCTCATACAGTATATGTGTTTATGCCTCAAAAGTATCTTAATCACCAAGTATATGTCAAAAATTAGCAAAGCCAAATGTGTCCCCTATATTTGGACTATTCCGAAGTTTCAGTGAAATGTTTGTCAAAACTGTTTGCCTCGTAGAAGTGAAAATGACATTTCTAGACGATTTACTACACATTAAGAATGGTCTGTCTGATTTTCAGGCTCCTGCATAAGAACCGGATGCAGCTGGAACAGAATAAAATTTCTCTGGATAATTGGCACGTATGTCACCCCGGGAGAAACAAGTACTCTGTCTAAAATAATGTTGACTGATGAGACAAGGCATGTCTCACCACACATACCATGTATTTTTGCAGGAAAAAAAATCCAGTGTCCAGGGGCATTTTAAATTTCATGGCTATGTACTTCAAAATCAAATGAGCCAATTTCTTGAAATCTTAGTAAAAGCAGCCAAGACGTCATTGGGGGTAGGGGGGAATCCATCCCAGTTTCCTGTTTTGGAAACAACATTTTCTAGTAAGTACAACAGAATCTAAAATAAATAGTTCAAGCAGAAAGGCCTCAATTAAGCCTATTTATGAAATGTCTGATTTTGAATGAATTATGTAGCATTATTTAGGTTTAACAGTGGGAAGACTTTTCACAGCGTTTTGTAAAATGTCTCTTTTTACCTAAAGAAAAGTAGTGAGTATATTAAGAAAGCCCTTTGAAAAGTAGAAAGAAACTGTCTGTTTATCAGAATTATATATAAAGTGGTCTTATTTGATACCAGTGTTTGTAAAATTAAACATAAAGTTGGATATGTTTCTGACATCAATTTTGATGATGATATATGGTGAAAAGATTAGTTACTTTCTGATACATCAAGAAAAAATATATTTTAGGTGCCTCACATACCGTATTTATTGTTCTTTGAATGGCTTTCTTCACTTAGCATAATGTCCTCCTTTCATTTTATGGCTGACTAATATCCTTTATATGAATATAGCATTTTTCCTTTATCTCTTTATTTGATACTTGATAATTAGGTTTTCCTATACCTTGTCTATTGTGAATAATGTTGCAACAAATACGACAGGGAAAATATACCCAGAAGAGGAATTGCTGAATCATGTTAGTCCTATTTTTAAATTTTTAGTAGCATTTTCACCGTTTTTCATAGCAGCTACACCAATTTATATTCCCACCAACAGAATAGCAGAATTCCAATTTTTTCCTCATTCTTGCCCTCACTTGGATAATAGCCAGTGTGAAGTGATGTTTCACTGTGCTTTTTATTTGTATTTCTCTGATGATTAGCAATCCTGACCATCTTTTTTTTAATTTAATTTTAAAGAGAATAAAACAGCAACACAACAAATTGAAACAATGATAACACAATAGTAAATCTACAGTAGTTACTATATCGCATATTGTTGTCCTCTAAATAGTTGCTCAGCTTCAGGCTTACAGAGCCAATCAAACAATACAGTTCCTTCAAATCAGTGTGTGTGTGTGTGTTCTCTCACAATTGAAGGCTTAGCTTCTATCTTGGCTCTCTCAGCACTGACCATCATTAGTAATGCTGACTATCTTTTGATATACCCATTCATTTTTATGCCTTCTTTAAAGAAAACAATGACCTTTTTTTAAATTCTGGGGTGTTTGTTTATTTGTTTGTTTTGAGTTGTATATGTTTCTTATACATTTTATATGTAATCCTTTGGCGACATATATGCTTTGCAAATATTTTCTATTTCACAGGTTGTCCCTTTTATTCTGTTGGTTCCATTGTGCAGAAATGTTTAGTTTTGATGTAGTTCTACTGGTTCATTTATACTTTTGCTACCTGTGCTTTTGGTGTCACATCAAGAAATAATTACCATGCCCAACTTGAAGAAGTTTTTTCTTTATATTTTCTTCCACGGGCTTAGCATTTTCAGTTTCTATGTATAAGACTTTGGTCATAGAAACAGAGGATAGGTTGGTGATTTCTAGAGTCTGTGGAGGGGGAAATGAAGAGATGCTAAATGGCTATAAAATTTCAGTCACATTCATTGATAACCAAGGCCCTATCTGAGATAAATACTGTAGTGCCATGATATTGTTCAACTAAACATTTATTAAAAAGATAAATCTCATGTTACTGTTGCTATTTAAAAAAATAAAGAGACAAAAAAGGAACTTTCAAATTGTTGATTTTTACATGATTATAATGCTGGTTTCACAGGTGTATGTTTGTGTTGAATCATAAAATTCTATACATTAAATACTTGCAATTTTTGATATATAATCAGTTGTTCTTAAAAAGAAAGTACAGAAAAAGACAAATATTACACTAGAAATAATCTGTTAGAAAAAATCTTTCTCAGTTGAGAAAAAAGCTATCTCATTTAATTTTTTTATTTTAAAGAGAATAAAACAAAACAAAGCAAAGCAGAACAAAGCAGATCAGAACAGAACAATGCAAGCAACACAGGACTTCAAAACAAGACACCAGGAAATCAACAGTGGCTACCGTAATGACTCTTGTTTTCTTTGAAATAATTGTCTATACCTTCAGACACAATAAATTCAAACAAAGCAAAATAGTATAAAACTAATCAAAACAAAAGAGTGAAAGCATTATGGGCCTTCGAAACCAGACAATAGGAAACCAACAATAGCTACCCTAATGTCTCTTGTTTTCCTCAAAATAGCTGTCCATATCTTCACACATATTGAAATCAAATAATAGAAAACAGACTAAAACCAATAAAAAAAGAATAAAAGCATTCTTGGACTTCAACACAAGATGATAGGAAATCAGCAATGTAGCCGGCATGGTGGTGTATGCCTTTAATCCCAGTATTTGGGAGGCTGAGGCAGGAGGATCATTGTGAGGTCAAAACCAGCTTGGGCTACAAAATAAATTCAAGGCCAGCCTGAACGTCATAGTGAGACCTTGTCTCAAAAGAAAAAAAAAAAAGGGCTGGGGATTTAGCTCAGTGGCATAAGCACCTGCCTGGCAGGCTCAAGGTTGTGAGTTCAATCCCTGGTACCAAAAAAAAAAAAAGGGAAATCAGCATTGTCTTTTATAATGTCTCATTTTCTTCAAAGTAGCTGTTCATACCATCACACACAATAAAATCTGTTCTTGTAAATTCTTTAGGAGAAATTCTAGGCATTTATAAGCCTATACATGTATATCTATCCTTTCTCTATTGGAGGGAAAATCAAAACAAAACAAAACAAGATACAAGAAAAAAAAGGATGCAAAAGAGACAAATAAATAACAATAACAAAGAACCCAAAAGAATGATAATATAGGCTTTCACAACAAGGTGGTGAGAACATAACAAAGGTTGTTATTTTGCTTAGTTATCTTCAAAAGAGTTACTCAGATTACCAGATATAGACTTGCAAAATTGATCTTATCCTATGAATGTTACTGCTTTGCTCCAAGAACTAATAAATTCAGTAGTACAACCACATACAATGGAGTATTACTCAGCTATAAAGAAGGATCACTTTGAGGCTTTCATAGGTAAATGGATGCGACTTGAGGCTATATTCATAAGTGAAATAAATCAAACTCACATGTATAAATACCATATGGTTTCCCTAATGTAAGAAACTGAAAGAGTAAATAAGGTACAAAATCTTCAATAAATATTGTGAAAGGGTAAGAAACTGCTCAAAGGGGAAAAGTAACTCAAATAGAGAAAAGTAGAAAAGAAGGAAGGGAAAAGAAAAAAGATATAAATTTGTGTATATACACTTAGGATAGCTAGGATGATTGTGCTATTTTATTTAAATTTTATCCTATTTGTTCTTTGAACTATATATGTATAACTTAAACTAAAAATTAATATGCATTAGTCTGAGATGCTAATTTGTATACTACATTGAAATGCAATTTTTTGTTTGTTTGTTTGTTTGTTTGCGGCACCGGGGATTGAACTCACAACCTCGCGCCTGCCAGGGCAGGCGCTTAAGCCACTGAGCCAAACTCCCAGCCCTGGTTTTTTGAGGCAGGGTCGCACTATGTAGCTCAGGCCAGCCTTGTGCTCCCGTTGTAGCCCAAGCAGGCCTCGAACTCACAACGCTCCACCTACCTCAGCCTCCCAAGTGCTGGGATTAAAGGCGTGCGCCACCACGCCCGGCTTGAAATGCAATTTAAAAGAGGAAAAAATAACTAGAGCTACAGCATATCATTAAGAAAAAAATACGAAAACCAGAAAATTGGTTTTAACAATTTCATTACCTTTTCTGAAGTTGTGGTATATTGAGCATAACATAAAATCTGAGTCACTTTCATTCATTTTTAATGAATAATTATGTAGTACCTAACCTATTCTATGTAATCAATCAATTCCTACCTGGAGGCAGCAGTGAGTAGAAAAATCATAACATAGAGGACTAGTGTTAGCCAAATACCATAATGGTCACTGTATATTAAGTCCAGTAGTTTTAAAATCCTTCTGAATAAAGTTTGGGACTCACTTTACTTCTGAGAAAACTGAGGGTCAGAGAGGTTCTCTAAAATGTTCATCACATGAGATTCAAACCAAGATCAGTGTTGTCGCTAACCTCTTTCAGGTACAATTCAAGGGAAATATTTAAATTGAGTTTTGAAAGTATTTTTTTTTCAAAACTGAGAGTTAGGAGAAATTATTCTTGTGGCTATCTATTCCCTTCCTGTGATTTACTCATCATTTAAAAATGCAGCTGTTCAGGGCAGATCAATAGTTGGTACTTAACTAGTCACTATTCATTATATAAGTCTTTTTAAATTAACTGCACAAATGAGACTAAGTTATTTTAGAACTCTCATGAGTTTAGACAACTAACCATAAGTTGTTGTTGAATTTTATACATATTATTGTCACTTTTGAAATGCGATGATTCCTAAGTATTCAATATTTAAAACTATCTCATCAGCCATTTTTGTAAGGTCTAAATATATTTATCAATAATTTAATTTGTGAAAATTACAAGTATAGCCTGAGGGGTGGTTTCAGCTCGTACCACACAGGAGGACCACAGCTATGCTTCTTAGTACGTTTTTGTGCTCCTGTAACACAGACTGGTTAATTAATAATGAATGAAACATTGCCTCACAGTTTTGGAGGCAGGAAGTGAATGATCCAAAAGCCAGGGCCTTCTTTCCGTTGTGATATGGCAGAAAGACTCACATAGCAGAAAGTCAGGAGAAGAGATACAGAGAGATAAATCCCAGCAGAAATATCCCCAGCTACACGGTAATAGCATTCTTCTTCTCATGAAGGTGGAGCCCTCATGATACAAGCACCTCTTAAAAGTATCACCTCCTAATACTGTCACATAGTAATTCAAACATGATTTTTGGAGTGGACAAATTTTCAAACTATAGCACTCAAGAGTACAAATTCTCATTCTTTCTAACAGTTATGGTTGATGCATTGCATCAACTTGAGAAGTTTAGAAAGTTTAACTGAGAGACTCAGCAGGGAAGCAGGGTTTTTACTTTGTAAATATCCTCATCCTGTGCAAAGGAGGGCAAGGAGATTTTGTGAGTGCTACACCGGCCCTGAAGTGCATGTGGGGCATGGGAGGTGGGCTCTGTGCAATACAAAGGAGAAAAAGAGGCTTGTTTTTTTGCCCTTTTTCTCGGGCTGCTGCCTTGAAGTGTTGCCCCAAGTGCCATGCCATCCTGCTTTGGAACCAGCTGATTATCGACTGAAACCTCCAAAAACTGTAAGATAAATAAACCTTTCCTTCATTTTGGGTGTCAGGTATTTTGTCCCAGTAACCAGAGAAAAGTAAAAGTAACCAAGACACTAGCTTTAAGAATCAAAGGACAGAATGCAGGTCAACCGTAGTAACTCAAAAGTCTGATGAGAATCCTGGATAAGAGAAGGCAAAAAAGGAGACCCACAAATTTTGCCTCTAAAAGTTCCAGAATTTTTATCCATTCACCTGTTGGTGGGCATTTGAGCTCTGCAAGATTTAGATATTACAAACTCTGCCACTGCAAACATGGGTATGCTTATATCACTGTGGTATGATGCTTTTAATTCTTTTGTAATGATACCAAGAAGGTGAGTATTGGGTCAAATGGAATCTCTACTCCTAGTTTTTTGAGAAATCTCCACCCTGATTTCTACAGGGGTTGCACCAGTCTACACTACCCCCAACAGTGGAGAAGAGTTCTTTTTTCCCCACATCCCCTTTGGCCTTTCTTGTTGTTTGATTTTTTAGTGATAGCCATTTATTGTGGGGTGAGATGAAATCTCAGTGTTGTTTTAATTTGCAACTCTCAAATGACCAATGATGCTGAACATTTTGTATTTATTTGACATTTCTACTTCTTCCTCCAAGAAGTGTTCATTAATTTCAGATGTCCTTTTTAGGATTGGGTCTTTAAATTTAGTGAGTCTGATTTTTTTGAGATCTTTATATATTCCAGACATGAGTCTTTTTTCTGAAAAACAGCTGGCAAAATTTTATTTACCACTCTACAGATTATCTTTTTACTCTGTTGATGATTTCTTTTGCTGTGCAAAAGCTTTTTAATAAAATGAGATTCCACTTGTTGATTCCCTGTAATATTTCCTTTGTGATCAGGGGTTTGTTCATAAACTCTTCTCCTGCACCTATTTATTTAAGGGTTTTACTTATTCTATCTTCCAGAAGATTTAGTGCTTTTGTTTTAATTTTGATTTTAGTTTAATGCATAATGAAAGACAAGTTTTAACCTTCAGAAGGTGGAAAGCCAATTTTCCCAGCACCATTTATTAAAGAGGCTACCTTTCTTCCAGCGAAGGTGCTTGGCCCCTTTGTCAAAAATAAGGTGACTGAGTATATTTGGAGTTGTTTCTGCATCTTCAAATCTGTTCCATTGACCCCTGAGTCTGTTATCTTGCTAGTTTCATGCTGTTTTTATCACAGTGACTTTGTAGTATAATTTCAAGTCAGGGATTGTGATGCTTCCTGCCTTGTCTTTGCTTCCCAGAATTGCTTTTGCTATTCTATGTCTCTTCTGGTGCCATATGAATTTTAGGATCATTTTCTCTAGTTCTGTGAGATATGTTATTGGTATTTTTATTGGGATTGCGTTAAATCTGTACAACAATTTTTAAAGTATGACCATTTTCACTATATTGTTTCTGCCTGCTCAAGAATAACAGATATCTCCAGTTTTTGAAATCATCTTCAATCCTTTTCAGTGTGCTATAGGTTTAAACATAGATGTCTTTTACTTCCATTTCTTAGATTGATTCCTAAGTATTTCATTTTTTACACTGTTGTGAAAAGTGTAGTTTCTCTAATTTCTCTCAGTGGAGTATTACTCTGCTATGAAGAAGCATAAACTTGAGACATTTCTAGGTGTAAATGAATGCACCTTGACATCGTACTCTGAAATGAAATAAACTGGACACACATGTTTAAATATTGCATTGTTTCTCTGCTGTGAGAAATCAAAAGGGTAAATAATGTCCAAAATGTATAATAGATATTAGGAAATATGAAGAAAATATTCAAGTGAGAAGAGGAACAAGGGAGTACATAGGGAGAAGGAAGGAAGGAAAATGAAAAAAAAAGAACAGAAGGGAAAAATAGAAACGAAACTTCTCTAAATAAAAAGCAGAAGAACAGTGATTGGGGGAAAAAGAAGAATCAAGATATATTATGTACAGGTACAAATTCTCTATAATGAATTGATCAGTATGTATATCTAAATTGCACCAATCAAATTAATTTTAAAAAACAGAATTTCCAAAATATTTGAACATAAAATAGCACATGCATGATCTAAATTAAAAATAACTCAGATCTGAACTTTGATTTTAACTTCTTCCTAAGAAACAAATGTTCCAGTTTAAATACAATCATATTCACTGCTTGCTGAAACAAAAAATTGAGACTCTTCAAAGAAACAGAATTCTGAACCTCGACAACCTTAAAATAACTATATTTAGGACATGATCTAGGAGTATCGTATCCATTTTCAAAATAAAACAGAATAAATTTAGAACAACATTGAGATGAAACACGAGTTGTTATGAGCAAATAAAATTTAAAGCCATTTATTCAATTAAACTCCATGATGTAAACAAAATTGTAACTGTCATCAGTAAAAGACAGGAAAACTGAGCACATACTTAAACATAAAGATACAGATATAGATATAGATATAGATATAGATATAGATATAGATATAGATACTGGAATTGAAAATTGCAATCTCTGAAATAATGATTTCAGTTTGTATATAGCAATAAAAAGAAAACTTTTAAACAGATCAATAGATATAATCCAGGATAGAGATTTTTCTCATTTTTAAGCAATATTTGCAGTATCGAAAATTTCCTACCTTGGATAGTTTCTGGAAAAATAGGATGTTAAATTGATTGCTATCACTTGTAATATGGTGCCTACCATTTTGCTAGCACAAAAGGTGTAAAGCTATATTAAACACACATTCTTTCTCTGCCATGAGAAGTGCATTTTATTTCAAATACTGACATTTTAACAACTCTGGCACCTATCAAATTTACCTCAAGGCATATCTTTTACTCCAATTTAGGCAATGATGCTGATGTTAAACGTTACTTTGGAGTTTGTTTTGATTGTAGAATGCTCTTCATTGATCACAGTTTCTATGTGTGATTAGAGCACTGTTGAGTGTGTTCACCTCGCTCACCAAATTCCTCTGTCTCATTTAAAGGGAAAAATGATGGTCTTTAAAATATATGAAAGATACACTACACTTAGAAGGGTTATACTTTCTCCTGTGCTGTTATATTTCCTAGTACAAAGACACATGATGAAAAGAAATTGAAATTGAAAGCTTATGCATATTAGAATCAGGAAAAAAGTGTATTGGTCGCAAGATTTTCATGATGCAAGTATGGCTAATAAAGTTCCTTTTTCAAAATCATACAACTTTGTGTTTTGAGATGAAATTATCGCTTACTGGCTTTTGCTTCTCTAGTAAGACAGTATCTACCCAATTCATTTAATGTTTATATAGTATTGTTGTTCTCAAACTTACCTGAAGGCTTCCAGATTTCTTTGAACTCTTTAGCAATTTGCACATTGGAATTCAAAACCATGATATGTTTTTTATGGAAATGTCAAAGTGTAAAATTAATATGGTTGAATAATTATAATAAAAACATCATTGAACGCAAGAGACTGAGATCAACACTAGACTCAGTTTTCTGTACCCTACAGGTCATGAAAAACTTGTGCAGAAAATTCCTACCCACTAATTCATCATTTTTTGGATCTAGTAATCCTAAGTGTTATCTGATTTCCAAGCTTCACCTAATTTGCAAAATTTTCTATTGTCTTCAATTCTTCTTCAGTAAAAATGGCCTAAATTTATGCCATAGCATTGTACATTTCTACCACTGGTATGTTTCCCTTATTTTATTTTACTTACATATTACTTTATTTCTATTTATTTATTTATTTATTTGCAGCACTGGGGATTAAACTTACAGCCTCGCGCCTGCCAGACAGGTGCTTAAGCCACTGAGCCAAACTCCCAGCTCTGGTTTTTTTGAGGCAGGGTCGCACTATGTAGCTCAGACCCATCTTGTGCTCGCGTTGTAGCCCAAACCAGCCTCGAACCCACAACGCTCCTCCTACCTCAGCCTCCTGAGTGCTGGGATTAAAGGTGTGCGCTACCACACCCGACTTACATATTACTTTATAATAATGAAAGATTCTTTAATCCTTCTAACGTTCAACCCAATGCTTACCTTACAGACCCAGGCTTACAATTACTACACCTTGAGTCCTACAGAATTAAGAACATTTTTATTTCTGGAGCTTTAAGGAAATATTTTCTTATGATGTAACCAAGAGAGCAGCAAAGCCTGAAAGCCCTTTTATTTTATTTAATTTTTGCAGAGGTCTGTTCTACGTGACAGGATAATTACCTCTTTCCCTTTACTTTTAACCAAATGAAAACAAAGACTAGAAATTACCCATTTGGAGAGCAGTGATTTTACATCACATTTTAATTCACAGTAACCCTAATAAATCTTGTTATTGAAATGATAGATAATCGATTTTTTGAGTCAGGGAAGCAATTCAAAAACAGTTCTTCTACTCACAATTGCTTCCTTAAATCTCCATTATGATCATTTAGGATTTCTTTTTTTCCCTCCATCTCTTAAAAAGAAATGAGTTTTCTTGCAGAAAAATAATAGCATGCTTTATCCTAATAAAAGACATTTGCATTTTGGGAGTCATGGGCATGATAATGGTGGAGATTAAATTAAATATGCACTACCCATGTAAATAGCCAGTATCTCTGCCATATTCTCTTAATGCTACAAAGTGAGCATTCACAGAGACTAGATTTTTCATTGTACTGACAAAGTGAGCCTCAGCAGTAGGCAACTGAAAAAACTCTAACAGCAGTGGTGCTTTATACACCATGAGTACCTTAAGATTAAAAATGTAGTTTTATCTCAGTGTGAGGCCAGTGTTAATAACTAGTCTTATTCAAGGGAAGCTTCAAGAATTCTATAATTGAAAGTTGCCCAATTGTGCATGGACTAACCTAACTTTCAAGTAGCACAATTCATCTTAGTCACTGTTGCACTAAATAACAAAGTTTCAGGAAGCAGCCAGGGCCTTTATGTATTATCAACTTTGATGCCCCGAATGTGCTCCTGCTTTTGCAAATGATGGGACACGTAAATAGTATTCTGACAGATTCTGATTACAAAATCAGGCAGGCAGAAAAATTCATTTATGGTTAAAAGAACAGCAAATGTTACAATTCTCAACCAAACAATAATCATTTTACCTACAGCTAAGTTATCCATCGTCATGGCATATATTTTTGTATGTTATTTTTTATGACTTTTGATTGATTTTTTAATCAAAACAATGTTTTCTTCAGTTGTCTCCATTTATGTTCTGTTTTCTGATTTTTAAGATCATGTGTGCTGGGCTAATTACATTGGAACAGCAAGTTCACTTAAAAATGAGAAATACAAATTTCATGATTGCATATTCCAGATGAATGATATGCAAACCCCAGCCTTGATCCATGGGTGTGTGTATTATAAAAATTTCTTTTGACTTTTGATGGATAATCCAGAGGAAAAAATAATAAAACAGAATCTTCTTCTTTGTTTTTCACAGGAGGGTTCAACCTTGTATCTATTTCTCCTCTATTTACTTGACTAAATGTAAATATTAGACCCAAGAATTATTTAGGCACAATTCAAAAATGCCCAATAACTAGAAGTTAATAAATGTTAGTATTCATGTCATCATTTAATGTCTCTCCAATTATTCAAGATTATCTTGAGGCTGTTACTTTCCCAACAAACCTAGAATTATTATATTTTCATGTTCAGATTTTATGAATAAGTGTTTTTAACACTACTGGGATAGTTCAACTCAAACATATAGACTATCAACAAACATTGTCAGAAGAATGTTCTTGAGCAAAAAAAAAGTTAGTAGCTATTCAAATGTAATGTGCAGGCTGGAGTCTTGGCATGATTGCTTCCATGCCCATCTGTCATCATTATTTTGCCCATCTGCATTTTGATACGCCAAGATAAGCTAGAGACGGAAGCCAGCAAAGGTCTGAATGAAGCATCCTAGCCTTCAGGACATACAACCAGACTTACTGACCCTAGAAAAAGATTTGCACACAGAACAAATTTGTGAAAATCTTAGTTTTCTCTAAAGAGGATTTTCCTAATACCTGACTCAAAAAGTAAAAATTGCAAGGAGTCAGATTTTGCTTTGTTTTTCTTTTCTGTAGAGTATAATATCACAAACTATGTTGATCACTTCTGTTTTCCTATATTACACTCTAGTGTACAAGAATTTTTTTGTAAGCTCTTTAGTTGTTAGAAGCTGATACCAGGGATAACTTAGAATAGCATTCATAGATATCCAGTTTAGTTAGAGGATGATTAGAGTATAAAAAGCTAGGAGTTTATGTAAAGAGGTTAAAAGATCTATGCAAAGACTGCGGTAGTGAAAGTCGAAGTACCTAACTCTTGGAATGGAATAAAATTAAGAACCAAATGATGTCTCATTTCAGAGCAGGATGATTATAAGCTTGGAGTAAACCAGAAAATTGTTTTTCAAAATGTACCTCAATGTTGCTGTCTTAAGTGCATATTGTATAACCTGACATGAGCACTCAGATAAAAGTAGGCAGTCATTAATTAAATCAATTCTAACCTTATGAAGTCCCACAAATAGTCCTGATTCAGGCACTATTGCCCAAACTAAATAGAACTGGATACTGGATACAGTGAAGAGAAACTAGCTTGGTACAATCTATGTGCAATCTAAATATGCTTGAATATGTACTGCTCAGTGTTTGCAAAGTAGGAAGATGAAACATCCAGTACTTTTTCACAACTTTAGTACTTGTGAGACTAATTCTTATGACACTAGACTGTACACAGACTTACCAATAGTGGACAAAATATTCAGAAGGATTGAGGAGGCAGCACGTTTGTCTTCTAGAGTTCAAAGTTTTTTGTCCACCAAAAATTATGTGATTATTTTATTCTCCAAACTTTCCATTCCTAAGTATATGAGGAAACACTAAATCTCCTCTTGAATTTAAAGCTCCTTATCAGGATAAGTTATTCTCAATTTGAAATATAAGCCCAAAGACAGAGGTGAAGACTTTTTCTCTATCGACCTCTTTCCCTTGAATTTAATATCAAGTTCTAATTTCCTTTGCATATTATACTAGAACAGGTGATTTTAATTTGTCATTCTAAAGCCTTCATGGACAGAATGGAATCTTAACATTAGATTCCCTTTGTTGTCTTACATGTTTTATCCTGTACATTGGAAAATACTCTGAGAAAGAGTCTTTAGGAGACTATGAAAGAGGTTTAGGGTACATGCAACGTTAAGACAAATGTGGAGGTCAGATAGAACACA
>RJWM01019236.1:0-39471 GCA_004363535.1 Dasyprocta punctata
CCTGTCATGATATCTTTCTGTTGCTGGTTTTCTACATTTTCTGTTTAATTACTTGCCCTGCTTAGCGGTTTCCTTTTGTTGTTGTTCTTAAGATTGTGGTTATCTTTGTCTCTTTCTAGAGTGTCTTTCAGTACTCTTTGTAGTGTTGGTTTGGTGGCCATAAATTTCTTCAGTTGTTCTTTGTCATGAAAGTATCTTACTTCTCCATCAATTTTTAAGGATAGTTTTGCAGGGTACATCAATCTGGGTTGAAAGTTATTTTCTTTCAGGATTTGAAAAACTTCACTCCAAGCTCTTCTTGATTTAAAGGTTTGTGTTGAGAAGTCTGCCGTGATTCTGATAGGCTTTCCTTCATAGGTGATCTGTTTCTTTTCTCTGACAGCTTTTAGTATTTTGTTCTTGTGCTGTATATCTGTTACCCTTATTATTATATGTCTGGGTGAGGATTTATTTTGGTTGTGGTTAATTGGGGTTTTGTATGCCTCAGTTACCTGTATTTCAGATTCTCTTCCCATGTTTGGAAGTTTTTCTGCTATTATTTCTGTGAATAGTCTTCGCAGGTCATTAGTATTGACCCCTGCTTTTTCATTTATGCCTATTAATCTTATGTTATTTCTCTTGGCATCGTCTTGCAGCTGTTGAATTGTTGTTTCTTGGTTCCTTACTATTTTTAGGAGATCATTTCTTTCATGGCCATGATCTCCCATGCTGTCTTCAAGATCTGAGATTGTATCTTCAGCTTCATTCAAGTGGTTTTTCAAACTTTCCATGGAGTTTTTCATTTCTTGCATTTCCCTTTGCATCTGTTTCATGCACTCTGTTTGTGTCTTATATTGTTCATTCAAGGTTTCGATCACTTTCTTAAGTTCTTCTATTTTTTTATCTTGCTCTTCTTTAGATACACACAATATTTCTTTAATAATGATTCTCATTTCATTTTTTAGCTGAGAGAATATTTCTGATTTGAATTTCTCTATAGCTTCATCAAGCTGTTTCTTTATTGCATTTTCTATCATTTCAGAAAGTTCATTTGTGTTACTCCTACTGTCTTCCATTTCAGTGTCTCCTGGGTTTGTTCTTTGTGGGCTGGGGGACTGAGACTGCCTCTTGGTCTTTTGTTTTGTCATTTTCTTCTGGAATCTATGTAGCTCTGTGTCCTGCGAGGCTGGCCAGCGTTCCCCTGAGGTTCGCGCTGATTCTTGCAGCACGCAGGATCGTGGGACCTGGTAGGCTGGGTCCCGTGTGCAGCAAGGGAGGGCGGCCTCCTGGGGCGTGTGAGGAGAGCCTCCGCCTTAACTGGGTGGGGGGCCAAGGCCTCCCGGTCCCAGGGAGCTAGGCGGGGTACCCCGAGTGATACCGACCTGACTCTTGTTCTGTCCGCAAGTTCAGCCCAACAGCTATGCCGGCGGGGCAAGCCTGGGCAGGTCCCAGGCCTACAGTGCCGGGAGCAACCCTGCTGGGCAGGGGGGGTCTGCGTGCAAGCTCTGGGATGGCGCACGCACAAGCTGCTGTGCTGAAGAATGGAGCTGGCATGCGCTCTGCACTCTGGTGGGGGGGGGCCCAAGCTCTCCAGGTCCCTGCAGCTATGTTGGTCAGTCCCGGGTGAGCAGCTCTGGGGTCCTGGGCTGATCTGGGCTGGGCTGCATAGCTCTGTGTCCTGCGAGGCTGGCCGGTGTTCCCCTGAGGTTCACGCTAATTCTTGCGGCATGCAGGATCGCAGGACCCAGTAGGCTGGGTCCCGTGCACAGCAAGGGAGGGTGCTTTTGTGTCATTTTGATGAAACAAAATGAAATACATGTATGTGCCAGGTACGCTGTAGGCATTTAATAAATTTCAGTTGAAAGAATATGAAAAAAAACCTTCAATTACCACTATTAAGATTTGGCACTTTAAAATTTCTTGCTTGGAGCATCTTTCTTTCCTAACCTCTTGAGTTCCTTCCAAATCTCCTTTGTACTTGCTTCACAGAAAGTTTACACGTTTTGAAGATTCATCTAATTTTGCAGACCTATTCTACCTTCACTTAGTCTCCTACTGATTCTGGTCTCAATGGACACTCACATCAAACATGCTTTTGCTTGGACAAAACTACCCACATTCTACCAATTACTAATCCCATTCTTCAGTCAATTCCTCCTTAGATTTCCACATTTCGTTGGAAAGTCTTCTTGACTAGTTTCTTTACATGGATCCAACACTACAAAGAGCATTTTGCCACTCTACAACTCATCTTGTAAGGTGGCTGCAAATCCAGTTTATCGTCCTCAACTTTCAACTCTTATAGATACCCTCACCTCAACCCACTGACTATATTCTTTAATACTATTTCCTTCCATATTGGGCTCCATTTTCTTTCACCAATTAACTTTATTCTTTTCTGTACCTGTAAACTCTTTATAGTCTTCCTCTTAAAAACATGGTTACTCAAATTAAACTATCAAAAAAATGATTTAGCAATCAAGTATCAATTCTAGCTAATGATCTCACTTTCTTCTTTTTGAAGCTAAACTTTGTGAAAAAAAACGACTCTTCTCTACAGTCTCTACTTCTCCATAATCTACCCTGACAATCTGGCTACATACCTCATTCTGAGAGTTTTTGTCAGCAACTCTTGAATCACAAAATTAAACAGCCTTCTCTGAGTCTCTCTGCTTATGTGACCCACCTTACCAACTATTCCTTCTTTCTTGTGATTCTGCAACTTACACCTTTAGTTTCTTCATACTTTCTGTTGGACAAATCTATAGTAGCTTTTCATCTTATTTGTGAATAGCACACATTCCCCTCAAAGATGTGACTCTTACTAGGTCTTACACACACACACACACACACACACACACACACTCTTCAAAATGCTATTTATCTACCCCCATGACACAAAGTCAGAAAAAGAATCAAACAAAGTCTTCTGATTAATAATTTGGAATATTTTATGTAAACTTTTTATTTTTCATAGACTTAAGGGATTATTTACTTACCTGATGAATTATTTTATTATTTCATTTACTTCAATTATTAATTTGTTAAAAATCTTTTCAATATATGAGATTTTTATCACTAATAACATGCCTAAAACAATGCAATTCAGCAAATGAGAAACAAAGAAATAAAGATTTGCAACAGTTTTTTTTTCCCTCCATACCTTCCAATAGTAGCTTTGCCTTCATTTTTCACAGACTGATAAATTTTTCTCTCTTCATCTGAAAGTGTAATGTGCTGGATGAATACTTTACGTTCTGGTAACTCCAAAACAGGTTTTCCTTTAATTTTGCTTGTCTTTGTTCGTCTAAGTGTGATGTTTTTAATTAGGGACTGTAAGCGCCTAATCAAAAATAAAGCAAATAATTAGGTAATTTTTGATTTTTATATAAGCTGATCAAATAGAAACAAAAAATATACTTTAATTTATTGTTGTATAATCTTAAAGTTTTTTTTTTTAATTCCTTATTTGGGTCTTTATCCAATCTGATAGTTAGGAATATTCTACAGTACCAAGTGCACTGAAATTTCCCTTCAGCTCCATACTTAAATCTTCTTGTATCTTGTCTTTATTTTTCTTATGCTCTTTTCTCCATTTTTACTCTAGTTATTAACCTTTACTTTCTCCATTGTCTTGTGAACTATATTACCCAACAGTTAACACTCAAATTCTAACCAAGCACCAATGAAGGGCCAAGCACTTTACTAAATGCTCTAAGGATACACATATGAAAAAGATCCTACCTTATGTGAGCCAAAATAAACTTTTTCTCCTTTTAAGTTAAAAAGAATCCTATCTTCCATAATATGAAAATCAAATTTTTAAAAAGCAGGAAGTAGCCCCCAGATAAAAACACGAGAATTCAGAAGTGTACAAAATGCCTTCTCAATACCATAATCTTTACATTCCCCTCTCAAAGTCAGAAAAAAAGTTCCTTAAAGAAATGTTTTCCTCAAGTTGAAATAGTTTCTTAACTTGGAGTTCAAACAGTTCAAAGTAATCATATATATAGTTTTGCCAAACAGAATAGTGGCTTTTAAATCTTTTTCTTACTGTAATTCACAGTAAGAAACACATTTCACTCCGTAAAATAAAAATACACAAATACATTTCACAAAACAAGATGTATGACACAATGAAATTTTATATACACTACTTCTTTTTTCTGTTTTAATGCTGACTACCATCCTTATAGTGATTTTATAACCCACTAATAAGTCTCAAATTCTCAGTTTGAAAACCACTGGTCTAGACAAAATTCTTGAACCACCTTAGCAGAGCACATGGTAAAATGTCTACCATCAAATTGAGTTTTCAATTATGTTCTCAATTGTGTCCACAAGAAACAATCATACGAAACTTTGATAAAACTTTTCTTGAAATCACTGCATATCATTTAATCACTGCTACCTAAATATATATGAGTTTATCCAATATGCATTAGATGTTCATCTTCAAATGACAGTCTTTCCTATTGCTGTTAAATCTGTTAATGATTGTTTTAGAGATAACAGCAACAAGCAAAGACCATGAAGCTATGCATTTCCTTTCAATTTGGCTATACCAAATAGAAAAGGCAGGTTACTGATACAGTGGTACCTCGTTTCACAAACACATATGTGAGCAATTTGGTTTGTAAAGAGAAGCATTTGGCAAAATTTTGTTTTTGTTTGTGAACTCTGCATCATCTGACAAACATGACTTCGGTCATCTTCCCCTCACAAACACAAATGTGGCCATCTTTCCCAGAATTGTGAAACAAATTAAGTTTGTGAATCAAGGTACCACTGTAATTAGAAATCTTTGCCTCCCTAAATAAAAGTTGCTAGGAGCCGGAGTGGTGGCACATGCCTTTAATCCTAACACTGGGGAGGCTGAGGTAGAAGGAGTGTTGTGAGTTCAAGGGAGGCTTGGGCTACAACATGAGCGCAAGGCAGGCCTGAACTACATAGTGCGATCCTGTCTCAAAAAACTAGGGACAGGAGTTTGCCTTAGTAGCTTAAGCGCCTGCCTGGCAGGCGTGAGGTTTTGAGTTCAATCCCCAGTGCCAAAAAACAAAAAAAAAGCAAAAAAAAGTTGCTAGGTTCTAAGAGTCAAAGTATCTGAAACATGTTCACTTTTTGGAGACTAAAATCAAGAATTAAGTAAAAATAGTAACAGAAGAGTAACTAGTCTAATTGACCTAATAAGTCAGCTGTCATGAAATTACTTACCTAAGTCCTGCTTCATCACCCATTGTAACAGGACGCTGAATTGTTCTGTGCCACCATTCTCTATCAAGAAATGGTTTAAGTTTTAAGAAGGAAAGAAGAGACCACAAGTCCTTTAAAGAATTCTGGATAGGAGTACCTAAAAACAAGTAGGAAAGTGTTAAACTTTGGTTTTGCTGATTTTTTTTTGGGGGGGGTGATGCTAGAGATCAAACCTGGGGACTTGCTCATGCTTACTAGGAAAATGCTCCACAAACAAGCCAGATTCACAGCTCCAGTTATAACTCTGAAGCACAGCATTTGACAGGACTGTCTAACTTGCCTAATCAGAAACAAGAGTTGAAAATGGATACTCTGTACTAGGCACACCACTATCAGGCTGTGCCAGTCATCAATCCTCTGTCAATCACATACGTATCTCCCAATACAGTTTTGCCATAACTTTTAGTTCCCACTTGCCATACCAAGAAAAAGACTACAAACCCAGTAAATTCAACTTACTCTTTACAAAGCACACTACTTCCCTGCCTGTTAAATAAACAACAGTAACAAGAAAGAAACTGCAACTAATTTAAGTTTATATTCTTTCCCACATTCTAGTAAAGGTGTCATGAGCAGCAAACAGGTCCCCAAAAAGGGTAACAACAGAAACAACAACAACAAAAAAATTGAAAAATCTCATTAATGGATTAGTGTCTACTCTCTCCTGAAGTTCAAGAATAAGTATAGTGATGTTCCATAAATTAACTATAACCCTAAGGTTGTTATATCATGGGCAATTTGAGAAACAAGTCAAAACATTTTATTAAATGGCTTACGATTAATTTTGGAATACACATATTCACTTTATAAAGTCACATTGCCAAACTGATACATTTTAAAGAATTAATTTTTTTAAAAGTTTCTGTGTTTTTTTTGTACTGTGGATCAAACTCATACCTTGCACTTGCCAGGGAGGTGCTGTGCCACTGAGCTATATCCCTGGCTAAAAGTTTAATATAAGATGCTCATTTTTAGGGCCAGGGATATAGCCCAGTGGCATAAGCACCTACCTAGCAAGCACAAGGTCCTGAGTTCGATTCCTGGTACAAAAAAAAAAAAAGATGCTCATTTTTATGCAACACACTACTAGAGGTCCTAGCTAGAGTAATCAGGCAAAAGAAAAGTGCACCCAAATTGGAAAAGAGGAGGTCAAATTATCACTGTTTACAGATGACATTTTATATTTAGAAAATTCTGCATTCCAATAAAAATAATAAATTCTTCAAAGTTTAGGATAAAAAAATCTAAAAATTAGTTGCATTTCTGTAAGGCAAGAGCAGATTCTCTGAAAAAGACATCAAGAAAGCAATCTCATTTACAACACCTACCACCAACAAACAACACAATTTAGGAATAAACTGAACCAGAAGTGAAAGATCTCTACAATGAGAACGATGAAACTCTAATGAAAAGAACTGAAGAGTGCACAAAAAAGTGAAAATCATACTGTTGTGGTTACTTTTCTCTCTTGGCTGCAGGAGTAGAGTGTCCGGATTGTTGGCACTCTGAATGCAATTTTGAGGAACAAATTTTCTATCCTGCTTCTTGGGATGCCCTCAGACCATCTTTTACATTCTCCTGTCCCCTTCTCAGCAATGGAGCTCTCCTCAGGTCTATGTTTGTGGTCTACAGCTTTACTGCAGCTTTCTTTCTGGCCAAACTCACAACATTTTAAATCATTTTGCTGGGCTCTGTGCTCTCGATTCACAACATAAATCTGATTAAAAGCCCCACAATAGTCATGCCACAGCCTCAATATTAGACTGCCTTAAAATTTCTTCTACCAGATTAATTCCACTGCCCTAAATCTCAGGCAGTCTCTAGACACAAGCAAAATACAGACAAACTTTCTGCCAAGCCATAAAACATATTGTCTAGAGGCCAACTACCAATGCAATTCTTCTGCTTTGCAGAAACCCCCCGAACCTGGTCTTTACCAGCAGGATTTCTATCAGACTTTTGGTCTTCTGTGCTGTGACTAGAATTTCCCATAGAAAATAGCCTAAGACATTTCAGCTCTACTCTTTCAGGTGACATCTCCAAACCTTTCCAAACTTTTCCCACATGCCATTCCCAAAGGCTCTTGAACCACATGGTCAGGTATGGTCACAGCAACAACCCCATTTCTCTGGTACCAAATTCTGGAACATTGACTAGCTGCCACCATTATGGAACATGATGCTCTGCGGCTTTCTCCTCAAAGCAAAGTCTTTCACTTGTGTGCCCAGGTCCCACTTGAAAAAGTCATTGTGAAAATGTCCACACCATCTAAAGTGATCTACAGATTCAATGCAATCTTTATTAAAATATCAATGACATCCTTTACAAAACTAGAAAAAAAAATCCTAAAATTCACATAGAAGCAAAAAAACACCCTGCACAGTCAAAGCTATGTTGAGCAAAAACCACAAAGCAGGAAGCATTATACTACCTAACTTCAACATACATTACAAACTTCCTAAGTACTTAACACAGCATGGTAATGAAACAGTTTAGAGAATACAAGTAAACCCATACACCCAAAGCCAAATGATATTCAACTAAGATGCTAAGACCATGCATTAGGTAAAGGACAATCTTTTCAAAAAACAGTGCAGGACATATGGATATCCCCATATGTAAGAACGAAACCAGACCTCTTATCTCTCACCATTTACAAAAATCTACTCCAAATGGATTAGAGACTTAAATGCAAGACCTGAAAGTAATAAAACTTGTATAAGAAAACTAAGTGAAATGCTTTAGGAACTGGAATGACCAACGGGTTTTTGTGTGAAACCCCCACAGCACAGGAAATAAAAGCAGAAGTAGACAAATGGGATTATATCAAGCTAAAAAGCTTCATATAACAAAACAATCAACAGAGTGAAAAGACAACCTACAGAATAAGAGAAATTTCTGCAGACTATATACCAGGGCATTAATATCCAGAATATATAAGGAACACCACTCAATAGCAAAAAAGAAAAATAATAATCTAATTTAAAGATGGGCAATAGACTTAAATAGCTATTTCTCAAAAGAGGACATATAAATGACCGAAAGATATTAAGTGGAACTAGTCAACATTACTAATGATCAGGAACATGCAAATCAAAACCACACTGAGATGTCACCTCATTCAAGTTAGAATAACTATCACCAAAAAGAAAGTATAAATGCTGGCACGATGTGTGAACAAGATAATATTTATATACCAGTGAGGGGAATATAAATAAATACAGCCATCAAAAACTATGGAAAGCAGTATGCAATATAAAAAAGTTGATGCTGCCAGGTGTGGTGGTGCACGCCTGTAATCCCGGCACTTGAAGGGCTAAGGAGGAGGATTGTTGCGATTCCGAGAACAGCCTGGGCTACAAAGTGAGCTCAAGGTCAGCCTCAACTATATAGTGAGAGCTTGTCTCAAAAAGACAAAAAAGTTGATGCTATAAGAAAGTTAGAGGAAAATGGCAGCTACCAGAGGGTGGGGAGAGCAGAGGGAGAAAAGGATAAGGAAAGATTAGATGATCAGTCAATTAGTCAATTGGTACTAAGGTACCATTAATTAGAAGAAATATGTTCCAGTGCCCTATTACACAGTAGGATGACTACAGACAATGAAAAGCACTAAACATTTCAAAAAACCCAGAAGATTGTGTTTTCATCACAGAAAAATCAGCTCCAGTGATAAACATGCTTACTCTAATTTGAATATTATACAAGTATATTTACCAAACCATCACATGGTACCTCATAAATATGTGCAGTATTTATACGTCAAATTTAAAAAATAATTTTAAAAGCATTAAAGGCACACCTACCTGTCAATACCCATCTTCTTTCTGCTTCTAAATCAAGTACAGCTTTTGTCTGCTGGGCATTTGGATTTCGTATAGCATGCCCTTCATCCAGGATCACTCTTAGCCACTTTATGCTATGTAGTGGACTATCACCTTTAGTCTGAAATAAATGATTCATATAAATTAAGACAGCCAGTACTGGGCAACAATAGCAAAGCAGTAGGCATCTGTTGTAAGCAGGGTTTACAAGGAAAACAATTTAATACAGGACACATAATTTATGGAATTATTTTATAATAGTCATCCAAAGAATCAAACATGAAAAATGCAGGAAACCTGTCCACACACTAAAGACCCCAAAGAATCCAGCTGAAGGCCTGGATCCCATGGCAACATCCTGCATGAGTCCCATTAAACACCTAGAGCCCATGACAATGCCCCCCACAAGTCCAACTGGAGGCCTAGAGCCCACAACAATGACTCATGCAAGGCCGTTTCATGGATCTGCGCTGGGAAGGCCCAAAGGGCAGTGGTGGAAGCTAGAAAGTCCACACCTGTGGAATGAAAAATCTGTACCAGTAGGCTGAGGGTTCTGCACTGGAGACAGGAAGTGACATGCAAAGTAAGGCCCAGAGTGCCTCCAAAAAGTACCACAGCCATCCTCAGCAACACGAGGTCCTGAGCAACTCCAATGATGAGAATAGCTGAGTTCATATCAGGAAACAAGCACGACAAGCTCCTCCAGGAGAACCAATGGCAATAGGAGAACCAACAACATCACTTCTTCCCCCCTCCAGTTCTCCTTTCTATGACGTTGGCAACAATCCTCAGGTGGGCCCTCCACACTCAGCACCATGCTGATTCAGTTCAGCTGGTTGTTACACGTTGACCAGCAGTTATCAAACCACAACAGCACCACAATTCTCGACTTCAATTGTAAAACTACAGTGATAAAAGCAGCACAGCACAAAAGCAAACATGTGGATCAACGAAACAGACTAGCAGATGCAGAAACTCCAGGCACATTCCAAAATCTAATATTTGACAAAGGGGCCAAAAGCATGCTGGAGGAAAGAGCCTCTTTAACAAGTGATGCTGAAAAAAGCAGCTATCCATACGCAGAAGATTGAACCTAGACCCATATCTCTAACCATATTCTCAACTAAAATCAAAATGGCTCAAACAGAAACAACCTGCTAAAAAGTAAAATAGGTGAAACTCTTGAAGTCAGGTGTTGACAAGATATTAATACCAAGAATCAACAAATGGGATTATAGCAAATTAAAAAGCTTCTGCACAGCAAAGGAAACAACCAGAGTGACTAGACAACCTACAGAATGAGAAATAAAAAATTGCCAGCTATTCCTCAGAGAGAAGACTAATATCTAGAATAAAGAACTCAAACAAGTTAGATCAACCAAAATATAAGACCCAATCAAAAAATAAGCAATTGAAATGAAGAGACACTTTTCAGAGAAAGAAATACTAATAGCCAATAAAATACATCAGCAGCACCACAGATTCAAAGGAGTGGCAAGGTCACTGAAGTGCGAGTGCTGGCACCCATGGACCTTACCCACATCCTCAGAGGGAAGCTGCTATCTCCGACCAGCACAGGAGACTGAGAGGCAACTCTGCTGCAGTGAGCAACTGACAGAGAAGACAGTGAAATTTACTGACAGAAGCTTACAAACTGGAGGAAAAATTCTCATCTGTGGAAATCTAAGGATCTCCAGAAGCTGCCTGTGGATTTACAAACATTATGAAAGCTTTTGGAAAAGTACAGAGCTGCATTTGCTTATGTCCAAGAAAGAAGCTTTTGCATTAATTGTAACACTGGATTTCTCCATCACTTTCAAGCAGTTTGAAAAGAACACATGGAGATAATGGTGATTTTGGCCACACACAAGTGGCAAGTGCACAGATTGGCTGACTCAAGAGGAACATTATACAGGGTAAGAATTTTGACTTGGGAAAATACTGAAGAAGATAATAATGTAAAACGGTAAAAACATAAGAAGCTTCTTTTCAATTATATGTTGCTTCCAGACACATTTTTCTGCAACTTTTTGCGTAGTATAATTTAACATGATGTTGGACTTCTACAACAGATGGCACTGGTGGTTTTACTCTGTGTTTATTAACTTTACAGTTTTGTTATAAACCAAGAATTTTTGGACTTGCAAAGAATAATTACTGTAACACTGCTCTTTTCATACTTGAAATTTATTTACATGATACAAAGTCATTATGTTAAACAAAGTACAAACTGGGGGGATTTTTACAAATTTTGAGTAATTTATTAAAAAAAGTTTCCTGGGGCTTGCTAAAAACTGTGTTCTAGGGGTTGGGGGTTTAGCTCAGCAGCACAAGTGCCTATCTGGCAAGTGCAAGGTCCTGAGTTCGATCCCTGGTACCAAAAAAAAATTGTGTTCCATATTTTATATTTAAAATTAATTTTACAGTTACATTTTATGATGGAGTCTCTTGCAAAAATATTAACAAAATGCAGGAATTTGCCAGTTTTTAGTATTAAATCAATAAATTAATGACCATTTTTAAAATTTATGATCCCTTATTAATTACCTAGCTATTCTTACTTTTACTTCTAATTAATGCTTATTAACTTTCACAATTTGTTAACACTATACAGAAAAAAAAGGGTTTACTTATCAAGAAAAGATGTTTTGCTTTATAGTACCAAATGCTGAAAGATAAGGGTGGTGTTAAGATTTTCGCATCACTTTTTTCTTTTGAAGGGCGTAAATCTTTTTGGTTTTTAAGAGACAGGACCTTGCTCTATAACCCTGGCTGGTCTCCAACTTGGGATCCTCCTGCCTCACCCTCTCAAGTGCTGGGGTTATAGGACAGAAACCCATAAATCTTTATACCTAGTTCTTACGCAGTATATCGTCCCCAAAACAGGACAGCAAATTGGTTGTTTCCTGTCCTCATCTCTGAAGTTTGGCTCGCAGCAGAAAGGGGCTCTCTACAGTTCCTCCCCAGCAGCTTCCCCACTTGTCTGGCACTAGCTTCCATCCAGGCAGCACTAACTGTCATCACATGTGTTCGTGCACTCTGGAACTTGAGGACCCTCGACCTCCTCCAGTCCTCCCAGAATCTTTGAGTACAGGGATAACTTTCCTGTAGAGTCCTTGTCATCAACCTTTCCTAAAAGCCTTCAAAATGATGAGCATCTTGGATAGGGCATCTGCTGCCCAGCTGCTCCATAAAAGGCTGTGCCCAAAGGAACATGGGTAAGATGGACTCAGCAGTCACACCACTTTTCTTCCTTGTCCTCTGGGGGAACTACCACATTAAAGGTGGGAAGAATAGCAACTTCAAGTTGGCTAATCAGCATGTCAGACCCAGTGAGGACTTCTAGGAGATTGCTCCATTCCAGGAAAAAAAGCAGAAACATTAGCTGGACTCTAGCTGTGAGGCCAAGACAAAGTCTCAAAGCCCAAGGGCATGCGCTTCACATGGAAGACTCCCTTGGCCTGGGTTTTGCTTTGTTGGAGGCAGGGTGTATGCTGAGGACTGAGGACTCAAAATGAAGGCGAGTCCCCATAGGAGGCTTCACTTATTCCCATTGTGCTCAATCACTGAGCAACATCCCCAACTCTTTTTTATTTTCTGACACAAGGTCTTGCTGGGTTGTCCAGGCTGGACTGAAGCTTGGGATCCTCTCTGCCTCAGTCTTTTGAGTGCCAGCATTGCAGGCATATACGGAGTCCAGCTTCCCACTGTCTTGTAAAATATTGGTGGTGGTTTCTAGTGTAGAACGCCACAGAAATCAGAGACAATCAGGCCCTGCTGGATTCTGCTGTCCTCCTGGAGCTCTAATGTGGCCCTGATGAAGGTCTCCTCAACCAAAGAGACTACGCTGTCTTTCTTTTTGCTTCAGTCATATTTTCTTTGTGTTTGTTCTTTCCGTTTCCTGGGTTTTTTTTTTTAACCTTTGTCTAAATGGTACTAAACAGAATATAATACACCAGTGTAGTACTGTTTTTTTCTAATGAAGACCCCCAAAAGAAAAGTGCCTTCCACCACTTAAAAAAATGTTGGGAATGGAAAGAGAATTAAGAAGCCAAACCATGCCTTCCTGTGAGCCAGCCAGTACACTGGTTGGGAGAGAAAAAGCCTTCCCAACCCACCCAAGCAATTGGCTGATTCAGAGAAACTCAGGGTGAGATGACAGCAACTGAAGTGAAAGGAATAGCTCGATGCTTGTATTCTTTGACTTTGCAGGCCTGGGGCTGGTGGTCTGTGCACTATGGCAACTGCGGAGGATTTCCTTCTGTCTTGTTTTTGAAATCCAATGTTGTGTTTCGTTTTACTGCTTTGTTTTATTTCTGTATCTGGTAATCTGAAGATGACAATATGCAATATAACAACCATTGTTAAATTCCTACCATCTTGTTTTGAAAATGTATATAACTACCATTATTTTTTGTAGTTGCTGTCATTTTGCTTTTGTTGCTGTTGTTTTTTTGGTTTTTTTGCTTCTTGATTTTTCTGTTTTTTCTTTTTTACTTTTTAAAATAAAAAATTTTTGTAAATAAATAAATGTTAATTCTCATGGACCTCTAATAAATTAGTACTGTATGTAGACCAGTGAAGAACTCATAACATTTTTAAATTTCTTTTGTTTTTAAACCATAAATAAAAATGGGCATCTGAAATGAACAGATAATTCCCGGATGAAGAAGTACAACAGCAAATAAATACAAAAGTTCAGCAACACTTGTCATTTAAGAAATGCAAATTAAAACAACACTGAGGTTCCAGCTCACTCTAGAAAGAATGCCTATCATCAAGAAACCAACCAATAACAAATGCTGGCATAGCTGTGAGGAAAAAAGAATCCTTGTCCATTGTTGGTGGGAGTATAAATGGGTATAATCACTATGAAAATCAGCGCGAAGATTCCTCAAAACATTAAAACTACAAATTTCATTTGACCCAGCTATTCCCTTTCTAGGTATCTTTCTGAAAGTTAAAGTCATCATGCTATAGTGATACTTGCATAACCATGTTTATAACAGCACCATTTATAATGATTAAATCTTGAAAACAGACCATATGCCCATCGACAGATGAATGGATAAAGAAAATGTGGTATTCATTATACACAATGGAATATTATTCTGCCATAAAGGTTAAACTTGAGACGTTCCTAGATGGATACAACTCGAGACCATAATCTTAATTAAAATAAATCAGACACACAAGGTGAAATAGCATATTGGTTCTCTTGTGTAAGAAGCTCAAATGGTAAATAAGAAGCAAAATGGAGAATACTTATTAGGTAGTAGGATGAACTTCATCAAATGGGAAGGAGAACAAAGGAGGAGGAAGGAAAGGAAGGAAAAAGGAATTTTAAAAAAGAAGAGAAAAAATGGAAATAGCTTTTTTAAATGGGGGAGAGAAGAAGGGCTGAAGGGAGGGAAAATGAATGGCAAAAAAAAAAGAATTAAGACATTATTTTGTACAGGTACAAATTCCCCATGATAAATACGATCATTACACATGGCAAAAATGTACTAACAAAAAAATTAAAATTAAAAAAATACAAGAAAAAACGTCCAATATCTCTGGCTATTACAAAAATGCAAATTAACACTGAGATTTCATCTTATTCCAGAAAGAATAGCTATCAACAAAAGATCAACTGATAACAAATGCTGGTAAGACACAGGAAAAAAGGAACACTTCTACATGGTTGGTGGTAATATAAACTAGTGTATCACTATGTGAATCAGTACAGAGATATCTCAAAAAACTAAAATCAGCAATTCCATTTTACCAGCTGTTTCCCTTCTAGGTATTTGTCTGAATGAGCCAAAGACATCATATTATAATGTTAAAAAGATATCCATGTTTATAGTAGCATAACTCATAAGAGCTAAATTTTGGAAGCAGCCTATATGGTCCATCTATAAGTAAGTGAATAAAGAAAATATGCTACTTATACACAGTGAAGTATACAAAGGACAAATCTAAGTCACTTGTAGGAAAATGGATGCACCTTGAGACCATAATGTTATGTGAAATAAATCAGACACACACTAAAACATTGTATGGTTTCTCTTATATGAGAAATCCCAAGTATAAATAAAGAACAAAATAAAAGAGATAATAGGAGCAGGGCGTGGTGGCGCACGCCTTTAATCCCAGCACTCGGGAGGCTGAGGTAGGAGGAGCGTTCTAAGTTCGAGGCCGGCTTGGGCTACAACGCGAGCGCAAGGCCGGCCTGAGCTACATAGTGCGACCATGCCTCAAAAAACCAGGGCTGGGAGTTTGGCTCAGTGGCTTAAGCACCTGACCTGGCAGGTACAAGGTTGTGAGTTCGATCCCCAGTGCCGCAAAACAAAAAGAGATAATAGGAAATAGGCAGATAGATTTAAAAAATGGAAGGAGATGAAGGGGAACAGAAGGGAATGAAAAATACAATTAAAATATGTATGCACATGTACCAACTCCCCACAATGAATGTACTAATAAAATTAATTTTCAAAAAACCTAGAAAAGTATATTTAATACAATGTGTTTAATAATATTGCATTGTTGTTGTTCTTTAATATCAACACGATGAGCCCAGTACTGCTTTAAGCACTACATATATTAAATTATTAAATATTCACCAGCTTAGAGTATTATTACTTTTATTTTACATTTGAAAACACTGAGGTACAAGTTGCTGGGTATGTTATTTAGAAAGCGGCAGAGATTATATTCAAACCCAAGAACTCTTTAGCTTTTTGCTGAATCACTATTATACACCAAATTATTCTACCTCAGAATAAAAGTTACAATATAAAAATCGTCAGTTGTAACAATCAATCCAATGTAAAACCTTGCTCTTATATAAAAAGTAATGTTTACAGCAAAAGACTAAAGTTGTGACTGAAAGATATTTTAAAGATGTTTTAACTGAACAGCTGAAACTATAAACAACAATTTAACACTGAAAAGGATCAGGAAACTCATGAATTGCAGCTACAAAAGAAGCCTAATTTTCAAGCCTGACATGGCAACACATATCTACACTCCCAATTGAGGCAAGAGGATCACAAGTTCAATCCAAACTTGTTAACTTAGTGACTTAGAGAAACTTTGTCTCAAATTTAAAAAAAAAATACATATAAGTAAAATAAAATATTTAAAAATGGGTATTAAAGCCCTGAGTTCAAAGTTTATTTTCAAACATTTAATACAGATCATGACAAAATCAATTTTCCAAATTAAAAAATAAACTGATTTATAAATTGCTCTATGTGTTTGAATGAGTGTGTATATATAAGTCTGTGTGTAAATATATATATGTGGATAGTTGTTATAATCGAAAGTTAAAATTTTAACCTAAAATGTTGTAAGTGGAACATATCGCCAAATTAGTATAAAGAAGACACAACCTATTTTTTGCAATGTGTTAAAAAAAAAATCCTGCTGGTTTTTTATATATTCTTAAATACTTCAGATAAAAAGAGAGGAATATAAAAATCTAGATTTTAGAAAACCTTAGAAACTTAAAGCACAGTTCTTAAATTCAACCTTTTTAAAAAATCATTCTTTAAAAATCTCTTATGTATCAGCATACTTACTCCATAGTCATGAGTTAAAATATTGTATGTAGTCAAAACAATATCTTGTTTTGAAAGCAAGGCTGGGTCTCTAATACGATCAGGACCATAATAAACATAAAAATTCAAATGTACTTCTGATTTTATATGTTGTCCAAACTGGTCCTAAAAGAAAATTAGAAACATTTTTAATATACAGCAGATTAGTGTCAGGTTTATGTACATAAAAAATGCTGTCCTGTCAGTCATGTCACAAATGAAGCTACTAAAATGGCACAGAAACAATCATCCTGCAGTTTAACCTGAAATACCAAGAACTATGCTGCTATATTATTAGGAAAACTGACACATAATACATTACAAAAACTTTTCCTGATCCTATCAACTAGTAACTACTTCATTTTCCAGAAAAAAAAAAATCATGAAACTTCTTTCAAACTGAAATTAGTTTTTAAAATCTAATATTTTAATAAAAAGGCTCTTCATAATGCTTTCAATGAGTTATTAGCAATAATATAAAAGTAAACATTAAAAGAACATCAACTAATATTTCAAAGGATATAGAGAATGATTCAAGCACAGTATCCATTCTTTCATCTATTTATTGTAGGATTCATTTAATGTATCTACTATTTACCAAATATCAATGATAACAATGGTGCAGCTAAAAAGGGAAAAAATATGAAACCATTCTTGCTCTTCTTGAGAACATGATAAATTTTTACAAATGTTTGCAAAATAAATCATGAAAACAACAGATTTAGAAGATTTTGAGCAAGAAAAAATAATCATGATTAGATTGGAGAGGGATGACAGCAGGGACACCCAGCTGATAAACTATTAGGTGACAGAAGAAGTAGAAAAAGAATGGGAAGGCCAGATGTAAGAGACAGATACTAAGAAAGGACTGATGGGACTTTGGAACTAATTAAATATGAAGTATGAGGAAAAGGGAAAAGAGAAAGTTTAATACTTCACATGACTGCCTAGAAGAACTGAATGATAAAAGCATTGGGAAGTTTACCATATTCCTGCCAGTTTGAACCAGTGGTGTGCTCCATGCATGACTGCTCTATTGGGTGCCTTGTACCACTGGTGGTACAAAAGGATCTGACTGCTTTCATTGGTCTTTTCACTAATAAAGTAAAATCCCTATAAATGGACTAAATCTAGTTAAGGGTATGAAGTTGAATAATTACTGCCCCAATACAAATATTACATAATACTATACTTATCAAGTAAATTATTATAAAAATCAAAGTTATTTAATTAAATTTATTAATTAATATTCATGAATTTCCTTAAAACATTTTATATATAAAGGCAGCTTATCTGTACAGAATGTTCAAAACATCACAACATGTTTTAGGGGGTTAAAATGACTCCCATTTTCTAAGACAGTCATGCGTGTACCACTAGTGATTCAAGTTGTACATCAAAGAGAATGAATACACCTGGTGGAATGAGCAGCTAATGAAAGGAAAACAGAAGTATGGAAATCAGTAAGGAAATTAATAAAATGACAAGAATAAGAGAATACCATTGTAATGGTTGATACACCGTGTCAGCTTGAGAAGTTCAGGAGCTTAACCAAGTGACTCAGCAGTTCTACATCCTAGGGTGTAGAGGACCTCCCCTAGGGTGGTTGTTTAGGTCCTAAGATGTTATAATGGTTGATTCACGCAGCTCTGCATCCTAGGACATAGAACTCCACCCTACTGCAGGTACCCTGCTTACAGTGTAAGGGAGGAAAAGAGGTTTGTTCCCCCTCTCTTTTTCTTGTTGCTTCTGGTGTCTTCTGCTGCCATGCCACCCTACTTAGGAGCCAACTGATTATGCACTGAACTCTACGAACTGTGAGCTAAATAAACCTTTCCCTCTTTAACTTTGGGTGATGGGTTTTTTGTCCCAGCAATGAGAGAAAAATAACTAAAACAACCATCATGATTTACTCAATGTAAAACCTTGTAATTCCTCAATCAAGACACAGATTGGCAGAATAAATCAAAAAACAAAATCTGATGATATTAAATATACAACACATTTAATTTTTTAAAAAAGTAATGAATTAAGAATCAAAAGATAAAAAACAATATTCTATGCAACAGGAATCCAGAAAAAAAAGCAGGAATAGCTATCCTAATTTCAGACAAAGCAGATTTCAAGCCAAGACTGATCAGAAGAAGCAAAAAAGGTTGCTACATATTAGTTAAGGGAACAATTTAACATGACGAGATAACAATTATAAACATATACATACACACCAAATGCCAGCATATACAACTTCATAAAGCAAATACTAATCGACATGAAAGTCAGATAAACACCAATACATTTGTATTGGTGGAACATCTCTACCCTACCATCACAAATGGACAGATAGATGAAAAAAACAAAACAACAACAACAACAAAAAAAAACCAACCACAACAACAGGAAATATCAGAGTTGAACCAAATCTTCAAATAAATAAACCTAATGGACATCTACCAAATGTTCCATCCAACAACAGAATACATATTCTCATCAGCACACAGAACTTTCTCCAAAACTGACCACATACTAGCTCATAAGTCATGCTTAAGTAAATGTAACTGAATCAAAATTATCCCATGTATATTATTAGATCATAGTGCAATGAAACTAGAAACCAGCGGTGACTAACAAAATGGCAAAACTAGAAACCAATGGCAAAAGATAACACAGAAGGGCCGGGAGTTTGGCTCAGTAGCTTAAGCGCCTGTCTGACAGGCGTGAAGCCATGAGTTCGATCCCTGGTGCCTAAAAAAAGAAAAAAAAAAAAAAAAAAAGATACTACAGAAACTATGCAAACACATGGAAATTAAATAAAAGCCTACTGAATGATCAATGGCTCACAGATGAAATTAAAGAGGTTACTACACAGTTCTACAATCAAACAATATTACCAATACAACATACTAGAATACATGGAAACAATGAAGGCAGTCCTAAGAGGAAAGTTTATAGCAGTGAATTCCCACGTCAGAAAAGACCGAGTTCAAATATATAGCCTAATGATGCATTTCAAGGTTGTAACAAAAAAGAATAACTCAAAGTCAGCATGAGAAGTAATACAGATCAGAAAAAAAATTAATGAAATTGAGACTAAAACCATGATACAATCAATCAACAGAGTTGGTTCTCTGAAAAATTAAACAAAATAGACAAACCGTTAGTCTAAAGTGAGAAAAGATCCAAATCCATGAAATTTGTAATGAAAAAGGTGAAATTCTGCTCAAATCCAGAAGATCATGGGAAACTAGTCTGAGAAACTGTACTCTAACAGAACAGAAAATTCAGAAGAAAGACATAAATTCGTAGATACACACTGAACTACCAGAGCTGAACCAAGGAGATGTAAAAATCTTGATTATTCCAAGATCAATCAATGAAACTGTAGAATAAAAAGAACTATCAAGAAAAGCCTACATCCAGACAGATTCACTGTCCAATTCCACAACAACTTGATAGAAGATCTAATGTCCATACTCCTCAAACTATTTAATGAAATCAAAAGGAAAACAGTACTTTCAAAGGCATTTTTGGAAGCAAACATTACCTAGATTCTTAAACCAGAAAAGGACACAACCACAAAAGGAATCTGCCAGGCACTCTTTTTAATGAACACAGATACAAAAATCCACAATAAAATACTGGCAAACAGAATGTAGCGAATTGTCAAAAATACCACACCAAGACCACCAAGTAGGATTTATTCCAGGGATATAAGGATGGTTCAACGTATGCAAATGAATAAATATATTACACAATGTTAAATAGATGCAAAGACAAAAATCACATGATCATCTCGATAGAAAAAAACAGCTGACAAAATCCAAACATCCATTCATGATAAAACTTCTAAAGAAAACAGGCATAGTTGGACTTAATCTCTATCTTCATTTAGCCAACATCATGCTAAATGAAGAGAAGCTGAAAGCTTTCCCTCTAAAATCAGAAGCAAGACAATGATATCTCCTATCACCATTCCTGTACAATATAGTTCTCAAAACATTAGGCAGAGCAGTTAGACGAAAGAAAGAAAGAAAAGGGATATGGATAGGAAAGGAAGAAATTAAATTATCATTTGTAGAGGTCATGATCCTCTACATAAAAGATCCCAAAATCTCCACCAAAAGACTCCTAGCATTAATAACCAAATTCAGTTGCATAGAAGGATACAAACTCAAAACTTGAAAATCAATAGCATTACTGTACACCAATAACAAACTCACCAAGAGAGAAACTAGGGAAATAATACCTTTCACAAGAGCATCAAGAAACATTAAATACTTAGGAATTAACCTAACCAAGGATATAAAAGATCTCTACAATCAAAACTACAATATTCTGAAGGAAAAAAAAAAAAAGACTGAAAAGGATATCAGAAAATGGAACGATATCCCCTATTTCTGAATAGGAAGAATCAATATAGTCAAAATGGTTATATGTACTTCCAAAACTGTTAAGACAGATCAAACACAATCCCAGTCAAAGTAAGAAGAGCATTCCTCACAGGACTACAGAAAACAATCCTAAAATTCATATGGAATCAGGAGAAACCTAGAAGACCAAAAACAGTTCTGGGCAACAAGAGCAAGGGAGTAAGCATCACAATCTCAGACTTCAACAGCACTATACTGGCCAAAAAAACCAAAAAACAAAAAACAAACAAAAAAAAAAACACTTGTGGCTTGATGAGACAGAATAGAAGATGCTAAACAACTTCGGGCACATTCAGCCACCTTATCTTAGGCAAAGAGGCAAATACTGGAGGACAGATAGCCTCTAAAATAAATGATGTTGGGAAAATGTTAATTACATGCCAAAAATTGAAAGTAGTCCCATACTTTTCAATATATACTAAACTAAAATCAAAATGGATCAAAGATTCAATCTGCTGGAAGACAAAATAGATAACTCTTGAAGACACACACACAAGGCAAAGACTTTCTAAACAGAACCCCAGTTGCAGAAATAATACCAAGAATTAATAAATGGGATCACATGAAATTTAAAAGCTTTTGCACAACAAATAAAACTACCAAAAGAATGAAGAGACAACTTACAAAATGGGAAAAGTTTTGCCAGTTTCTCCTCAGAAAACAGACTAGTATCTAGAATATATAAAGAACTCAAAATAATTAATATCACTCAAATTTAAAGTTTCAGTAACAAACGGGCATCTGAATTGAACAGATACTTCTCAGATGAAATATAAATGACCAATAAATACATGAAAAAATGTTCAATATCATTGGCCAATCCAGAAATACAAACTAAGTAACACTGAAGTTCTATTTCACTCCAAAAAGAAGAGCTATCATCCAAAAAATCAATTAACAACAAATCCTATTGAGACTGTGTGGAAACAGGAATCCTTTTCCACTGTTGGTGGCAGTGTAAATGGGTACAACTACTATCGAAATTGGTATAGAGATTCCTCAAAACACTAAAATTACAAATTCCATTTGACACAGATATTCCCCTTCTAGATATCTTCCCAGAAGATTTACCTAAGGACATCATATAACAGTGATGTATGAATACCCATGTTTATAGCAGCACAATCCATAACAGCTAAATCTTAGAAGCAGCCTATTTGTACAACAACGGGTGAATGAATAAAGAAACTGTGATACTTATACACAAGGGTGTACTACTTGACCATAAAGGATAAACTTGAGTCATTTGTAGCAAAATGGATGCACTTTGAAACCACAATGTAAAGTAAAATAAATCAAACACACAAGCTTAAATATCACATAATTCCTCTTATTTGAGAAAATCAACATACAAATAAAGCACAAAATAAAATACAGACAGGAAAAGCAAGAGAAAAAAAGCTATTGTATTCCATCATGCACAATGTATCTAAAAGTATGCCTTGATTTATATGTTTACTGGTCTGTTAGTCTGGCTGTTAATCGCTATGTATGATACTTAAATTTGTAAGAACCTGAAAGATAAATGAATCTGATTCTGGCAAAAAAGGGGGTAGGGGCAGGGAGTAAGGGAAAAAAGAAGAGGAACTGAGTTGCGTTACATACATACCAATTCCCACAATGAATGTAATCATTATGTATTGCAAACATGCACTAATAAAACTAAAAAACTAATTTGAGCCTAGCAAGAGACTGTCTCAAAAAAAAAAAAAAAAAAAAAAAAAAAAAAAAAAAAAAAAAAAAAAAAAAAAAAAAAAAAAAAAAAAAAAAAAAAAAAAAAAAAAAAAAAAAAAAAAAAAAAAAAAAAAAAAAAAAAAAAAAAAAAAAAAAAAACCATGATGGGAACTGGGGATGTAGCTCAGTGCAAAAGAACTGGGTTTTATCTCCAGTACTGCAAGGAAAAAAAAATTGTATAAGAATAAAATATGAAACAGTAAAGATAAAAATAATACAGAGAATGCTTTCAACAAATATGGCGAGGGAATAAATCCAGTAGATGACAGAGTTCTCTATGTGAAACGTAAATTAATGAGTGGAAATAAAATGGAGCAGAGCAAATTTGTGGCGGTATTACTTCTAGAACACAAGAAAACAAACTTTCCTGAAGAGAGAACAATAGTTATTGCGTTTTTAGAGACTTTGCTCAGCTATATATGTGTGTGGGTATGTACATACATGTACACCTCAACAGAAAATGAAATAGGTACTTTTTCACAAGAGCTTAAGTAACTTGCCTAAATATCTAGAAATGCGATTGGTAGAAGGAAAAGTGGTAAAAGTAGGACAGATACCCAGGTCTTAACTCCTTTGTTTTTTTCCTTACTTGAAGACAAAAAAGGGAAAGTAGGTTCTACCCTGCTCTTTAGAACATTAGGTCATTTACTTGGGAGCTAAGAAGAGAGTAACTTGTCGAGAGACTGTAAAATTGTTTCTTTACCGTGAACTCCTATACCTAGCCATCCCTCATTCCTTTCAGTTTTTGCATAATCTCAGTAGCCAAGATTTGCCACCATTACTTTGCTAAGTTTACATTACTCAAACTTTTGTTTTCTGAATATAAAATTATATTAGTAATTATAAAACACATCTCCATACACCAAGCCCTCAAAGAATGACAGTTACATGGTTTATGCTTCCATTAATACCCTGAAACTGCCATTCCAGTATGAATGTGTGCCCCTTCCCAGGACAAACTACACAGAAAAAAAAAATTTGCATTCATACTTTTGTTAGAATGCAAAAAGAATAAGAGATCACTAAAAATTAATTTGGTTCTAAGAAGAAACAATATATTAATCAGAAGAAGCAATACACTAATCAGTTTCCTCTTTAAAAAATAAACCAAAAACTTGTGATGAAAAGAAGTCATGTCATAGACTTCATAAAATGAAGAAATACATGAAGTTATTACATAAGAAATACATAATGTCAAGAAAGAAAAAAGTCACGAAGGGGCCACTGAATTTGAAAGATAACCACTAGTAATCTTTTTCAATGCAATTCACAGGACTGGTGTCAAGAGCCCAACTACAATGAATTAAGGAGTTAGGACACAGGGCATGGTGGAACATGCCTCTGGAAGGCTAAGGCAGGAAGATGACAAACTCGAGCCTTCCCTGGGTAACTCAAGTGACTTAGTAACAACAGCAAAAAAAAGAGCTGGGGATGTAGCCCAGTGTGAAATGCACACATGTAATCCAAGCACCCTGGGAGGCTGATGCAAAAAGATCTCAAGTTCAAGTTCAACATGGATAACTTAGATATTTAGCAAGACCTTGCCCTGAAATAGAAAATATAAAAAGAGCCAAGGATGTAGCTAAATGTAAAGGTTCCAGGTTCAACTGAAAATGTTGGAGATTATACCTCAGCTTTATCATATATTTACTGGATGGCATCAAGTTACTCATGTTTACTTCCATTTGGTCAGCTGAACAATAGAAATAACAGATATAAGGATTAAAAAAGAAAAATCCATAAAACAGCTAGAGAACAAGCTAAGCAAATTATGTATCTTTCCACTTTAGGGGAACAAAAGTGGCAAATGCAGAAATGCAAACGAAATGTTATGTTAGGACTGATGTTTCTTTCTTCTCTCTACTATAAATCTTAAAAATTACTCAATTCAGCAAATGTAACCACAGTTCACCTAAAAAATACAAAGTGGCCAAGAGTATTTCTAACAGAATGTTTTATCTTTTAAGATAAATAAAGATTGTATTACACTTATGTTTAAATGAAGGGCTTTCAAGACTTACAATCCAGTTGCTTAACACAGAAAGTGGGCAAATGATCAGCGTTGTTCTTGGTCTCTCTTCAACATCGGTTTTCTTTGAACTGTCCACTGTAGATGCTCCTAAAAGAATAAATCATTAGTCAAGTATGGTGGTGCATGCTTGTAAACTCAGCACTCTGGGAGGCTAAAGCAGGAGGACCCCATGTTCAACTCCAGCCTGAGTAGTTTAGCAAGATATTGTCTCAAAATTAAAAATTTAAATAAAAAGGGCTGAGAATGTGGCTCAATTTGAAGGCCTGAGTTCAATCCATTAGCAGCACAAAAAAGGAGGCGGGAAGAGGAGGGAGGGAGGAAAATGAAATAAGAGGAAGGAAGGTAAAGATAGAGCAAGAAGTAATGGAAAGTAGAAAGGAAAGAAAAAGGGGAAGGAAAGAAAAAAGGAGGGAAGAAAGGGAAGGAAGGAAAGAACAAATGAACACAGGGAAAAGACAAAAAGACGAAGGAAGGAGAGAACAATGGCCACAGCAGCAAACAAGCCCAGTCTGGGAACCAGTGCCATGTGCAGGCCGCAGCTGGACTGAGAACAGACAGACCCCAGCCCTTTCTGGCATGCTGTCTGGCAAACAAGAAGTACCAATTCCCCCTCCATCCCTGTCCTCCCCCGACCCCAGTTAAGCGACTGGCTTATCTGGAGAAACACAGGCTGTAATGATAGCTATCAAGGTAAAATGCAATTGGATGCCTGTGGTGCTTTGGTGTTTCACTAACATTGCAGATCTAGGGCCAGTGGTCTGATCATAGGTTCAGAGGATATCCCTAAGCAGTGTGTCATCTAGTGGGGGTCTCCTCATGAAGGTTGCAGTCATTGTTGATTTCCTAAGGTCTTGTTTTGAAGTCCTATACCATTTCAATTGTTTTGTTGGGTTGGGTTTTATTCTCTTTTGTTTTGTTTGATTATGTTAAATCCCATGGCAGGAGAAGCTATTTCAAGGATAGCAAGACATATTATAGTAGCAATTTTGGATTTACTATTGGCTTGTTTTAAAGTCTTTTACCACATTCATTGTTTTGTTTTTATTGTTTCTATTCTGTTCTGTTTGATTTTTACTATGTCTGAAGTTATCTGCAGCTATTTTGAAGACATCAAAAGGCATTGGTAACTGTTGATTTCATGATGTTTTGAAGTTCTGTATCTCTTATACTGGTTGGTTTTGATTGGTTTTATTCTGTTATATACTCTTTAAAATAAAAAAAAATAAAAGAGGGAGGAACAAAGGAAGGAGAGAGAGAGAGGGAGAGGGACACGGAGGGGGGAGACAGAGAGGAGAGAGGGAGAGAGAGAGAGGGAGGGAGAGATGCTAATCATTATTAGGCAGGCATGGTGGTGCGCACCTGAAGTCCAATTTGTGACAACTCTGAGAGATTGTGATGAGAGGATCATAAGTTCGAACCCAGATTAGGCAGCTTTGCTGAGACCCTGTCTCACAACAAAATTTCTTTTAAAAATATAAAAACCAGGGCACGGGACAAAACTCAGTGTAAAGATCATGTGTTTAAACTCTATCGCCAAAACAAAATAAAAAAGAACATATCATTGACAAAGCCTTTAACAACTTTTTTATCCTGCAATATTCTTGTCAATAAGGAAATTAAAAATAATATGCCTACATCAAAATAGAAAACAGGAAAAACTGTAAAGAAGAAAATGAATTTGTTTCAAGGTATGAAGTAACATGGATTGGATTTTTGCCTTATAACTTTAAAAAACTGAATATTCAGATAGCAGTTATTTATCAGAAGAGCCAAAGGACTGTCTCTGGGAGGAGACTTGAGGAGAAAGTCTGTAATATCTATTGATACATAGTCATTCATTCATTCATAAAAATGAGTATCACTTTATGCTGTTTTCTATATTTGCACAATACTTAATATGGAAAACTCCCAAATGGTCCCCAACAATCTCCACTTTCTGTTATTCATAACTTGTGTAATCACCTCCTACACTTATCAGGGTAGGTCTCTGTGATCAATAGGAAATGGCTGAAACAATTTATGTAATCTTCATACTAATGGAAGGCCACAAATATGTATAGTAATGTCAGTTACAAGAAGAATTAAGTGTGATATAAATACGAAAACTGTGAGTTACAGGAGTAGGTTTGGGAAGAGGTAGGGGAATTGCTACTTTCTTAAGTGATAATTGATTAGAATCTTAAATGAAGTGAAAAAGGCAAGCAAATATCCAAGCAAAGTGAATACACCTTATACCAACCTAGATGTCCCCCAAAGCCTCATGAACTCATAGGTGGCACTTTGGGGAGTGACTGGACCGTGGGTATGTGACACTGGATTAGTCTACTAATTGGTTTAGTTTAGCTGTGGGTGTGGATGACATAAACAAACAGGGTTGTAGCCTGGACAGAATAAAAAGGAAGAAAAGAAGGAGGCACTACTTCCTGCCTACTATGCCATGAACTGTTTCTCCTCTGCCATGCTGCCCTGCCTTGGATCCAGCTGATTATGAACAGAAATCATTACAAACTGTGAGCTAAAATAAACTTTTTTAGCCTGAGGATGTTGTGTATTTTATTCAGGCAATGAGAAAGTAACTAAGATAGTGAATTATACCCATAAGTCCTTCAATAACTAGCTATAATGAGCATGGAAATTCCTCCTTTCAGTTGTTTCTATCACACTAACGTAATGGTTTCTTACAGATATTCATCAAATACTACATTTTAGTTTGCTGAAACAGAGTACCACACATATTTCTAATGAAATGTTTAACTGCTTAGGATGGAGACTAATTCTAGCAGTAGAGACAGATAATTATAGACAGGGACATATTGCTTATGCTTTTTCTCTCAATTTAATAGTTTATTTATTACACAGCTGGTTTCTTCAGATTTGGTCGTAACATCAGAATGAAACCACCAAAAGTTCCATAATAATATAAGATTCTTTAAAGTCCCGTAAATGATGGAAGATTTGGCTTCTCAACAGTGAATATGATTTAACTAACCCCTTAAATTTTTTATTTTGGCTGGGTAAAAATTTTGTAAAATAAAGATATTTCTATCTTTTGGGGAATTCAACAGAGGTAAATGTAACTTGAGGCAATGTATACTACCTTCCTAATATCTTATCTGTCTTTTTTCTATAACCTAAAATATTTAAAGCTAATACTATTTTCTTCACCAGCCCAAGGCAGAAGAGATGGGGGAGTGAATGGCATGGAAAATTCAATGGAATAATAGACTAAAATTTTTCTGGAAATACATCTTTTACCATAAAGCACAAACCCTTAATTTATAATAAATATGTCAAACAAAAAACTAGAGAACACTAAAAATGTAATAACCATGTACATCAACATTTTCCCATATTTGCTTAATAGTTTCTTTAAAACAAAGAATATTCTGACGAACTGGTAGACTGTATAATCTTCCTCTGCATGTTTTTATATATATACAAATCTATTACATCCATACAATACTCACATTTAGATGATTTTTAAACTATATATATTCATATTTTACATATCATCCATACTTGCTTTGTTTGGTGCTATGTATTTTTGAGATTTATGCTTTTTAGTATTTGCAGCTCTGATGTATTCATTTTTACTGACACATAGTATTGTATTGCAGGAGTAAACTACAATTTATTTTCTACTCCCTTGTTGAATAATATTTACATTAATTTCAGTATTTTGCTGAAACGATGCAATGAAAAGCGTTTTGTGCATTTTTGTACATATGTATATATTTTAGGTGGTTTACCTTCAGTTCCATTATACAGTACTTTGCCTAGTTACTCTCCGTCATAACTAACACTCCTTTCACAGCACATGAGAGTTCCTTCTGTTGCATACCCTTGTCTTACCTGGGTCTAAGATTTTTAAATGCTCAAAATATGAGATGGCAGGTTATCATGCCTTTAATTTGCATTTCCCCAATAATTACATTTGCACATTTCTTCCTATGTTTATTGGCTATTTTGATTTTCTTTATATGGGCAAGTCTATATCCTCAAATGCTATTACACTCTCACTAGAAATTGATTTGAAAATTCTTACACAATCTAAATTCTAATCTATTTTTGGCTATATTTTTCACACATACCTTTTTAAGCCTATTAGTTTCCATTTTTTATAGTGCCTTTGATGCATGAAATTTTAAATATAGAATTTAATCTATCCCTAATGACTTTTTGTGTCACACTAAACAAATCAGCATACACCACAGGACCAGGTATGACAATGAATTCTGTCTCCACACTTTAACTTCTATTTCTACAATGATTCTCTTCTCCAGATATATTTATTTTAATTTTAACATAGCTAGAGCTAATTTTCTCACTTGTATCACTGAAATATGCCTGTCAACAGCAAAGGACTTCATGTATGAACTTAATTCCAGCTCAATTGAAAAGTTCAACATTTCTTTTAATTTCAAAAATTAGAATCAAGAGTCCTTTCAAATTCATCTTTTTATTCCATAACCCTTTTATCACATCACTTATCAGTGAAAATAATACATTGAAAATTATCATTAAAAAATGTTTCTCCCATCATTAGATTATAAACCTTGTGAAAATATTCTGCTGTATCTCTAACATGTAAAAGAAACCAAAGTACAGAGATAAAATTCACTCCAGGTATATTTAGACCTATTTCAATCTCTTTCTCCATGAACTACCAAGTACAAATCTATAAGATTACTAACATCTGTATATAAAAAGCCAGTTCTACTTCCTCCCAAAAGTAAATCCTTATTAGAATTTAATGTAAATTAAATTAAACTTTAAAGCAACCATAAATTATTTTGTGCCTTCACTAGACGAAATACCTGTTACTCAGGAGAAATGACTCCAATATCATAGTTTGATCTTGCAAAACAAATATAATAGGAAAAGACACCAGAAGAAAACTACATTGACATAGCTTTTTTTCCTTTTCTGTATTTCCTAAATTTATTGTAATAAGATTTTATAACTTTTGCAATTTGATTTTTTTCACTGAAAAACAGAAAAAAGTTAAAAACAGCAGATTTACTGACCCTTTTTCAACATTTTCTTTCTTGCAGTAGGGGAAGGTGAGGTAAGTCCAAATGCTGCATCTTCTTTAACCTTAGATGATCCTGCCAGGAGAAAAGGAACCCACAGAATTACTAAGAAATTCTAAAATTCTTTCCTGTGCTTTAGGAAAGGTACTTTCTGAAGACAGGAAACAATACCACTTTTACACTGTTTTGAGAGTTTATATTATTAAATAATAACACATTGTAACCAAAACTACTATCTCTAGCACTAAGCATCTCTCCAGAGTAATCAATCATGGTAAGACTATTGCTTTCTTAAGGAGTGATGTGAAAGTAAGAGCAAACATAAGCAAAGTGATTTGGCTCTCAGGTGGAAGAATTTATCCGGGAAATAGATATATGACTCCCAATTATGAAGCTGCAAATTTTCAGTTCAGTCCAGAGGTGATCAGTTATTTTCCAAATGCAATACATACTCTTCACTAAGAATACAATATGATCTGAATTAAAGGAAAATAAATATCCTTTAAGATAAAGGAAAAAAGTAAAGACACTAATTTTACACCTTTTCAACTTTTAGTTTTTGGTATGGTTTATATCTACATGTCCCCCTAAACATCCAGATAATGGTGTCTCACCTCATGTAATCATAGGTCAGGAACCTTTGGAAGGTGACTGAATGGTAAGGGCATTATAGATGACTTGCTATTAGGAGAATGGGCCTGGTTCAGAGATAATAATGTTAATATTTCTAAGAAGGCTCTCCCAATGTAATTTTGCTAATTATCATTTATATATAAAAATGTAAAATTTTATAAGCAATAGAAAATTATTTTGTTTTCAAATAATCCGCTGAACTGGCCTCATTTAGTTCATTTAAATATGTATGGTAAAGTCCACAGAGAGTTCAAATATAAAGAGCAGTCAAACTGAAAACCTATTACTAAAAATTTCAAAGCTACAGACATGCAAACGAGTGAGATTTTACTTCAAAAATATTTAAAGTGTGTATTCTTAATACTGAGAAAACATACACATACCTTTTAGCCTTTTATTCTCTGACTGCACATTTTTCAGTTTTCCTAAAAATGCAACCAAAATAAGGATAAAAATGAGTGCATAAGATTAGAATTCAGGACACAGTATCAAATCAAATCCATTATATACTACCTTTTATCTTCTGTGGCAATTCACTTGTTTCAATTTCCTCTGAATCACTACTTTCAATGTACTGGGCAGTAATTTTTCTTCTAAAATGAAGCATACAAAAGTAATTTTTTATAAACTCAATGATATAAGAATATTGTTGATAAATGCAATGTCACTATTTTTCTCTTGCCTGTTTACTTTTTGAAAAAAATTTCAAGAGAAAGATTTTACTTGACGAGTAAAAGGCAAATGTGCTAAAAGTATTCTGCATTCATAACAATAAGATGTATTTATTTACAAACTGCAGGAGAAGTACTATTAAATTTGAAAAATTAAGTCATTTTAAAAATAATCATTACAATACTGGGTTCAATATTCAGTAATTCAATTAAAAATATAAATCTAGAACAAAGAATTGCTTCATATCAATGAAAATATTGTTAATACTGAAGTGGCTGAAGGCAAAAATGATACTTTCATAACAAGAAATTATGCAAATCTTGTGTAGAAACACTGTAACAATGGTTAAGCAACTTAGAATAATGAATCCTGCCGTTAAAATTTCTTCTGCCACAAATTTGCCACGTGACTTTTTTTAATAGCAAAGATTAAACCCAAAGCCTTCCATCCCCAGCCTTTTTAAAAATACTTTTATTTTGAGACAGGGTCTTGCAAAGTCACTAATTTGCCCAGGATGCACTGAACTGAATTTGCAATTCTCCTGTCCAGACTTCGCAGAGTGCTGGAATTTTAGGTAAATCATCTAATATGTATTGTTCTATGCCTTCATTTATTCATTGTGAAAAAAGAAGTTAAAGATAAAATAAACCTAAGATAGGTCAAAATGTTGATATACATAAAAGTCCTTAAAATAGTGCCTGTTGCACAGTAAGCCTATCTATATTAGCTATAAAACATATGTTGGCTTGCATTACTTTTTCACATCATTGTATTTCCATATTCTTTCATCTGATCTAGTCCACCTAACAACACTACAACTGAGGTTTATGGTTGGTTGAGACCTACAGATTTGAGGTTTAGGTGAAACGAAGACTATGGGCACTGGTTTAGGGCTCAGCTCAATGTTAATGACACAACTGACTGTCCATAGATTCAGAGTGCTCTGGTATAACAGTAAGACAGACAGCAGGGCACATCTTTAGATACTAAAGATAAGCTATACAGAATGACAAAAGTCCAGTATTTGGACCAACCTGACAGGGTAAACAAAGTTCACAGAGTTCAAAGATTTAAAGTAGGATCAGAAGGAATAACGTGTTTTGTTCAAATCTGCCCTGCATGCTGCTAGTCTATGTTAGTACAATACTCTCCTCAAGTAACTTTATCATGTCTATTACCATTACTAGCAAAGTAAAAAAGACTGAAATTAGCAAAGAATGTTTTTGTCAAGCTTTATTCAATTTTCATCCCCTACAGTCCATAAAGAAAACTATGCTAAAGTTTCAATAAAAACAAACCCTGCATCTTAGTTCCTATGTGAAAGAAGCAAGGAAAAAGTGGCAGAGGTTGAGTGACTATTAAAAATTAACAATTCACTTATTTTATATATTAGTATGCTTTTCTTCACTTATAAAGTGAGAACACTCTATCTGCCTAAGTCATACTGATTTTAGCACTTTGAAACTTAGGTGTGATGAAGCACATCTGTAATCCCACCTCTTCGGGAGCTGAGGCAGAAAGATCCCTGCAAGTTCAAAGTCAGTCTAAACTGCACAGTGAAACACTGTCTCAAGAAGACAAAAAAAAAAAACCTTAAAAATGTATTTAATATAACTATATAATTGAGATACAGTAAACACTTCATATGCATATTCCTACAGACAGACAGATATTGATATACAAACAGAGGGTTACATAAACATATAATTAAAATCGTAAGAGTTTACCTTTTGGCCTGGGAGCTAAAGAATTCTAATATGGAACACTTATTCTTCTTGATATGTGAAATACTGGGTTCTTCATTACATCCAGATCCTTCGACTTCTAAGAAAAACGCAGATAACTGGCAAACTGTCTTAACAGTATCCCTCTTGCTCCAATTACATGCTTTCAGTTTCTTTAGCATTTTCACTCCTTTCAAGTCCCCTGTCTCCTCAGTGAAACAGTTTTTCCTATACTTGTATTTTCCCATTACAAAGTACCTTCAGCTTTTTATGACTGTCTCTCTCCAGAAGCCATACAGTCAGTCCTACTGGCTGAATTTTGCTCTGGACCAGGACAGCTAAGAGATGCTTAGAAGAGTGGAGGATATAGATGAGTTCATCTGTCCATTCTTTAGAATGATCGATACATTGGCTCTTCTTCTTAGATTCTAACTCTGTTTACTCTCACATGACCTTATTCACTTTATAAGGAAAATCACATGCCTTTATATATATGTGTATATATATATATACACACTATTAAATATATATTTTTGTTTTTTTGTTTTGTTTTGTTTTGTTTTTCTGCCGGGGATCAAACTCATGACCTTGCACTTCCCAGGAGGTGCTTGTGCCGCTGAGCTAAAATCCTGGCCCCAACACATGCCTATTTTCTATAAAATTCCAATTTTTTCTACTTTTTTCCCCTTGTCTACATATTCATTCCCACAACCTTACTTTCTTTTCCCTCTGATGTTAACTCATCCAGTTATTCTAGTTCTCATTTCTTTCTACAGGTCTATGAATTATTCTCTCCACTGCATTCAAAAATATCTTCCAACCCATAGATTTATTTCCTACAAACACAAAACAAAACCTGACCCTCAAGTCTGCTCTCTTGAAATGTTTACTTTTCTTTCCTACCCCAAGATTAAATAGTACAGTTGTTATTTCAACTTCTTCACCTACTATTCTTATCTGAAATACTTTCTGTCTGGCTCTGTTTTAAACTATCTTCAGAAATTAATTTGGTGAAGATCATTTAACTGCTAAAATCATAGATAGATCAAGTCCTCATTTCTCCACAGACTTCAGAAGTTGGCTCATATCCATCTTTCTAGCTTTACCTGCTATTATCCACGCACACTGCTTTATAAATACCATAAAATACACAGAGGTCTAAAAACAAAACATGCTCCCTAATTTCACTTCTCCCATGTTCTTTCATGGTATTGTTTTCTCAACCAAAACTGCTCTCCTTTCCCAGTTTTTCTGACTGGTGATATCATCCAATTCAATCAACTCCTTGATGCAACACTTGCTGACTACCAATTTTCACAAGGATATTTAAAAAGAAATTCTACATTTTTTGTATTACAATTCAAAACTGGAATTACATAAGTAGTCTGGAAAATATAAAGTATCAGGTCATACTCAAAATTAAAGCTTACCTTTGCTTAGGTCATCTGCGTTTTCACTGGTACTGTTTCTTCTAAGCTTCACAGACTCATGGTTAACCTTACATTCCTATGAAAACATGCATTTCTTCAATGGTACTACTGTCAGTTTTAACGCATTAACATATTTAGTCATAAAGAAAGATAAACTTGAGACATTTCTAGGTAAATGAATGCACTCTGAGACTATATTCTTAAGTGAACTAAATCAAACACACATGTATAAATATTACATTGTTCCCAACTTGAGAACAATTGTGAGGAGGGAGGTGAATAAGTAAAGGATATACAAACTGACTAAAAACTTTTTTCACAAACAAATCAAAAGCAAAAGCTAATTGGTTTTTACCTGCCAAAAAGAATAGAAAAAGAAAATTCTCAATTATGTTACTATAAGAAAATGCAGGAAATGGGATTTAAGAATTCCCACCCCTGTGACGCCTGAGCCCCCCAGCCAACTCCACATCTGTGGATTCCATGTGTGGCTATAGTAGTTCACCAACTCTAAGCCTGCTCTGGTTTGTTTTCCCTCTGCAAGGGCGAGCAGAGGCTCCAACCAACAAGTCTACATAATTGTTGATAAGGCCATCTTTCCTGGAGAGAAAGTAAGCCTTAGAGAGTCAACAGCTCCAGGGAGAAATAACGCAGCTGGCCAGTAGTGGTAAACCCAAGAAAAACCCAGGGCCTGGGTTGCCACCGAAACCACACAACCCCTCCCTCCACCTAGAGGAGCCTGCTGGGCAGGAGAGAATATGAGTGAATCCTCCTCCCATCCAGAATGGTGGTGTGGGGGCGGGGGGACGGGTAGTGGCATAATAGGGCCCCAGATGGGGTACATAAGACGGAAAGGTGGGACTAGCTGTCTGGAAAAATCCAAAGCAGCAGTAACAACACAAACCAACAGTTGATAAGTTAGACGAACCAGTATAGTGCTTGAGCACAAAGACACATGGAACAGAAGTGGGCAGGCAGGGCTGCCCCTCCTTTGTTTTGTTGTTGTTTTGTTTTTATTTTCCCCATTCTATTTTGTCCTATTTTGCTTTTCTTTCTATATGTTTATTTGTTTGCTTTGTGTGTGTGGTTATTTTTGTTTTCTGGGTTTTTTTTTCCTTCTTTTCTCTTTCACTACTTAGATCTCTAACCTTTCTTTTGGTTTACTACTACTCGTCCTCTTCCTCCCTTTTGTCCACCAGCTCACTTGACTTTATGATACTTGCATGCAAGTAAACACTGTCTCTTCTCCTTAAGGTTCATATCAATACTCCAGGCTTTCTCTTCCAACCTTTCCATCTTATGTCCTACAATTACCCAAAACTTGGATGATCACCCTTTATCCTCCAGCCTTGCTCCTACCATATTTAACTTCATTCATCTTATCCTCATCCCTCTTAAACCCTCCACACGCAACAAGGTAAAATCACTCTAATGAGTGGAAAATTGTTATATACAAGTTCTCAATACAGGCTGGATTGTATTGTATAATGGCAGAACTTGCTCCTATGTTTAAAGGTATCAGGCTAATAGTTACCACAGTTTGTCAGTACACAGGATGTGCTTGCGTCTGATGTTATTGGTAACTGTACTACATTAACCAGGATGTCATACCTGTTATAATCAGTTTTTCTGCCCTGCGATTATAAGATGTCATAACCATCACCACAGTCTAGTACCAAAGGAATGGGCGCTGAGTCAAATAGCAACTTCACACTCTTAATATATCAGAAAGTAAGTTCTTGGGATAGACATAAAGGCCAAGGATCACCTATATCTAGAATACATCGTGAAGAACAGACATTTCCTCAGGAAAACTCAGTATCAGGGATAAAGTTTATCTAACATAAGAAATCCACAAGCATCAACACAGAAAACAAATAAAATAAAAAATATAAAACAAAAAAAAAGACAAGAAGCAGCAAAATGCAACACCACACACCCAGCCCACACAAGTCCAGAACACAAAGAGAGGAAATTAGAAGCCAACCACTAGAACTTTCTGAAATGACAGCAGCAGAAGTGACAAAACAAATGGAAGAGGCTATAGAAAAAAATCACTAAGGTGCAAACAAAAACAAACGATGATCAAAATGAAAGACATTAAAGCAGACTCAGGTAAAAAAATTGAGGCACTCAGGAAAATGATGGAAATCATGAAAATCCAAAGTAAAAAAGAAACGGAATCAATGAAACAGATCCAAACAGAAATCCAGAAGATTAAACACTCCACTGAAAGTATATGGAACAGACTGAACAAAAGCGAGGACAGAATATCTGATCAAGAAGACAGGATTGCAATTAGCAACCTAGAAAAGAAAGATACCTTACAAATAGCAAAAGACCACAAAAAACCAATCCAACAGCTACAAGATAAAGCAAAGAAGAACAATATAAATTGTTGGGTCACTGAGAAAGCTACAGACAGTGCAAAAGTCATTAAAAACCTTTTCACAGAAATAATGGCAGAAAACTTCCCAAACATGGATAAAGAATTTGACATAAAAATTAACAAAGTATATAGAACCACAAATAGCCATGACCAAAATAAATCTTTATTAAGGTACATCATAATCAAGATTCCACAAATTCAGCACAAGAACAAAATATTAAAAGCAGCTACAAAAAAGAAATAAATCATCTATAAAGGAAAGCCTTTAAGAATTACAAGACTTCTTAACACAAACCCTCAAACGAAGGAGAGTTTGGAATGAGGTTTTCAAGCCCTAAAGTAAAACAATCTTCAACCCACACTGATGTACCATGCAAAACTAACCTTCAAAATCAAACAGGAAATAAGATATTTCCATGACAAAGAAAAACTGAAGAAATTCATAACCACCAACACAGGTCTCCAGAACACTCTAAAAGATACATTAGAAAGAGAAAATGAAGATCACAACCACAAGAATAACAATAGAAAGAAGCCACCAGGCAGAGGAGGTAATTATGGAGAGGAGAAAGACAAAAAACCAACAGCAGAAAAATAACATGAAAAAGATAAGCCAATACATTTCAGTTCTAACCATCAATTTAAATGGTCTCAATTCACCCAACAAAAGAAACAGACTGGCAGAATGGATCAGGAAACAAGATCCAACAATATGCTGTACTCAAGAAACACATTTAAACCCAAAAAGAAATTCATAGACTACAAGTCAAAGGATGAAAAATAATACTCCACGCCACAGAAACCCAGAAAAAAGGAGGAGGAGTTATTCTACTTGCAGATGCAGACAATGTAAGGCAAAACTGATCATAAGAGACAAAGAAGGTCACCATACACTTGTAAAGGGAAAACTCCAAAAGAAAGAGATAACAAAAGTAAATATATACGCACACACATTCTTCCCAGCTGCACATAGGAGATTCTCTAAAATAGACCACATATTAGCTCATAAAACACGCTTAAGTAAATTTAGAGGAACTGAAGTCATCCCATGCATACTACCTGATCACAACACAATGAAACTGGAAATCAATGGCACAAGAAATCATAAAAACTACATGAATACATGGCAATTAAACAACACCCTCTGTCTTAGTTACTTTTTGCTCGTTGCCGAGACAAAATACCTGACGCCCAAAATTAGGGAAGGAAAGGTTTATTCTTACAGTTTCTCGGGATTTTCAGTCCATAAAGTTGGCTCCAAGGCGGCATGGGATGACGGGGCTACAGTTCATGGCGGCTGCAAGTTGCAAGCTGCAAGCTGTGCTGGTGAGAGAGAGGCGGAAGCGGAAGTGCAAGAGGAAGACCCGCCTTTCCTTACACTGTATCTCAGCTCCACCCCTGGGCGGGCACAGCGCTCAAATTGTCAATCAACAAACCAATAACAAACCAATAACTCAGCCTCATCAAAATTATATGAGGACTTGGGGGGACATAGCATACCCCATACATTCCACCCCTGGACCCCCAAGGACTCATTTATATTCTTAATACAAAAACCATTTAATACAAAAACCATCTCCAAAGGTTGCCAAAGTCCTAACAGTTTTAGCATTGCTGAAATGTCCAAGTCCCAAATCTCTTCCAAGATCTATGGCAAACTCTTAACTGTAACCCCCTGTGCAAATGAAAACAAGGTTAAACACTTCCAACATACAAAGGCACAAGGTAAATATTACCATTCCAAAAGTTACAAACAGGGGAATACAAAGCACTGGAACCAAAGCAAGTCCAAAATCCAGCAGGGCAAACATTATGTCCTGGAGTTCCATGTGAACCATTTGAGGCAATCTTGTTGCAAGTTCCAAAAGGCTTGAGTGATTCCACCCCTGTGACACTTCCAGGGGTTTTAACTCCCACAGCTTTTCTCTTGGGCTGACTTTGCTCCCTCATTGCAGGATCCTTTAGATGATCCACGCTCCCGGCTTTTTCAAATTTCTGAGGTCTCCACTGCACTTTTGGCTTCACATTCATAGCTTCACACTCTGCCCTCTCAGGGGCACATTGCCTGGCCTCCCAGGCTTTCTGAAATCGAGGTGGAAGCCTTTTTAGCCTCAGAACCTTCGCACAATGTGGATAATGCCAAGGTCTACTGTCAGCTGGAGCAGTAGCCAGGCTCTCCTCTCTCTTGGTTGTAGGGGTCAAGTGCCTGGATCGCTGGGCACCCTGAACCCGATTCTGAGGAACAGATTCTCTATGCTGCCATTCTGGAATCCGGCGTGGCCACTGCCATCTTGGGACATGGCGTGGCCTCTGTCGCCACTCTGGGACAAGGCACTCTGCTGCTTTTTGTCGCCACTCCGGGACAGGGCACTCTGCAGCTTTTTTCTCCAAGCAAACTCTTTCACTTTTGAAGGCCTGAGGCTGCAATGGGCGGAGGCCCGCTGCTTCCCAGGATGCCCCCAGGCCATCTTTTTTACTCTTTTGTTCCTTCTCAGCAATCAAGGTCTCAGCTCCATCTTTACAATCAACAGCTTCCTGGCCAAACTCACGTTTTAAATTGCCATGCTGGGCTCCTTGCTCTTTATCCACAACATAAATCTGGCTAAGAGCCCCCAACAAAAGCCAGGCCACCATTTCAATGTTTGGCTGCCTCATAATTTCACTCTGTAGAGTAATTAATCCTTTGCCCTTAATCTCAGTCTCAGGCAAAGTCTCCGGGCATGGGCAAAACGTAGACAAACTTTCTGCCAAACCATAA